>JAJPUD010000007.1:1315623-1351316 GCA_023553655.1 Myrmecobius fasciatus | reverse complement strand
TTGGGATATAAGCCCAATATAAACACTGCTGGGTCAAAGGGTATGCACAGTTTGATAACTTTTTGAGCATAGTTCCAAATTGCTCTCCAGAATGGTTGGATCCGTTCACAGCTCCACCAACAATGCATCAGTGTCCCAGTCTTCCCACATCCCCTCCAACATTCATCTTTATCTTTTCCTGTCATTTTAGCCAATCTGACAGGTGTGTAGTGGTACCTCAGAGTTGTCTTAATTTGCATTTCTCTGATCAATAGTGATTTGGAGCACCTTTTCATATGATTATAAATAGTTTTAATTTCATCATCTGAAAATTGTCTGTTCATGTCCTTTGACCATTTATCAAATGGAGAATGGCTTGAATTCTTATAAATATGAGACAATTCTCTATATCTTAGAGATGAGACCTTTATCAGAACCCTTAAATGTAAAGATGATTTCCCAATTTGATGCTTCCCTCCTAATCTTGTCTGCATATAATATCATTCTTAATGTCTAAATCATGAACTATTTTGACCTTATTTTGGTATAGGGGTTAGATATTGGTCAGTGCCTAGTTTCTGCCATACTATTTTCCAGTTTCCCAGCAATTTTTGCCAAAAAAGTGAGTTCTTATCCTATAAGTTGGGAGTCTTTGGGTTTATCAAACATTAGATTACTATAGTCATTAACTATTGTGCTTTGTGAACCTAAGCTATTCCACTGATTCACTGCTCTTATTTCTTAGCCGGTACCAAATGGCTAATGACTGCTGCTTTATAATAGAATTTAAGTCTGGTACGGCTAGGCCACCTTCATTTGCATTTATTTTTCATTAATTCCCTTATATTTCATTAATTCATTAATTCTTGACCTTTTTGTTCTTCTAGATGAACTTTGTTATTATTTTTTCTAGATCTGTAAAGTAACTTCTTGGCAGTTTGATTGGTATGACGCTGAATAAGTAGATTAATTTAGGTAGAATTGTCATTTTTATTATATCCTAATTTGTGTGTACTATCACCCTTTATGCCTGAAATCATGTATCCATTTTGAACTTATTTTGGTATGAGGTGTGAGATGGTTATCTATGGCTAATTTCTGACATACTATTTTCCACTTGTCCCAGCAATTTTTGGCAAATAATGAGTTCTTATTCTACAAGTTAGAGACTTTGGGTTTATCAAACAGTAGATTACAGTAGTCATTGATTATTGTGTTTATGTAAGAAAGCTATTCCACTGATCCACACACCCTGTTTCTTTGCCAGTACCAGATGGTTTTGTTGACTGCTGCTTTATAATAGAATTTTAAGTCTGGTACTGCTGGGCCCCTGTCTTTTGCATTTTTTTTCCCATTAATTCCTTTGATATTCTTGACCTTTTGTTCTTCCAGATAAATTTTATTAATATATTTTCTAGTTTTTTGAATAATTCCTTGGCAGTTTAATTGGTATAGCACTCCATAAGATTAGGTGGAATTATCATTTTTATTATATTAGTTTGGTCTACTCATGAGCAATTAATATGTTTCTGATTATTTAGATCTGACTTTGTGTGAAAAATGTTTTGTGATGTTCATAGAGCTCCTGTGTTTTTCTTGGCAGATAGATTTCCAGCTTTTTAATTTTGTCTACAGTTATTTTAATAGGAATTTTTCTCTCTCTTGTTGCTGGGCTTTTATTGGTAACATTATAGAAATATATGTTTATTGTATGGGTTTATTTTATATCCTGCAATTTTCTAAAGTTTTTAATTTTTTAGTAGTTTTTTAATTGATAGTTTTATTTCCTCAATGCCTACTCTAATTACTTCTATTTCTTTTTCTTCTCATTGCTAAAGCCAACATTTCTGTTACAATATTGAATAATAATGGTGATAATGGGCATCTTTGTTTCATCCCTAATGTTATTGGGAATACTTGTTGCTTCTCATTACACATGATGCTTGCTAATGGTTTTAGATAAATGTTGCTTTTATTAAGGAAAACTGTTTATTCTTATGCACTCTAGTGTTTTTAATAGGAAAGGATGCTGTATTTTGTCAAAAGCTTTTTCCTGCATATGTTGAGATTACCATATGATTTCTGTTAGTTTTGTTATGTTACAGTCAATTATGCTGATGTATCTCATAAAATCACACTTGGTCATAGTGTATTATTCTGGTAATAAGTTGTAATTGCTTTTGCCAATATCTTATTTAAGATTTTTGCATCAGTATTCATTAGGGAGATTGGTGTATAGTTTTCTCTATTTTGTATCATAAAAGGAATTTGGCAGGATTCCATTTTTTGTCTATTGTAAAATTAGTTTATAATTGAGACTATAAATATTATTGAGATCAATTATTCTTTAAATTTTTGGTAGAATTTGCTTGTGAATCTATCTGGCCCTGGGAATTTATTCTTATAAAGTTCATTGATAGAGGTTAAATTTTTTTATCTTCTAAGATCGGATTATTTAAGTATTTTATTTCTTTTGTTAATCTGGGTAATTTATATTTTTGTAGGTATATCATCCATTTCATTTAACTTGTTGAATTTTTTGGCATCTAATTGAGCAAAGTAATTCCTAGTAATTATTTTAATTTTCTCTTCATTGGTAGCAAATTCTTCTCTTTCATTTTTGATACTGATAATTTGGTTTTCTTACCTTTTTTTTATATCAAATTAACCAGTGGTTTACAGAATAGTTTTTATCCCCATAAAAGCAGCTTTTAGTTTTATTTAGTTAGTATTTTTTTATTAATACTTTCTCTGATTTTCAGGATTTCTAATTTGTTGTTTAATTGGGAATTTAAAAAAATCTTAGTTTTTTTGTAGTTACATGCCCAGTTCATTGATTTACTCTTATTTTTTTGGAGTAAGCAATTAAAGATATATATTTTCCCCTGTTCTGCTTTAACTGTGCCTTATAAATTTTGTCATGTTGCCTCATTCATTCATTGCTTTAATTTTCTTTGATTGATATATTAGTAATTATGTAATCATTAATTGATATATTATCAATTATTTCTATGATTTATGCTTTGACTCACTTTTTTTTAGGATTAGATTTAGTTTTCCAGTTAATTTTTAGACCATCTATTGTCCATTATTGAATGTAATTTTTATTGCATTATGATTTGAAAAGGTACGTTAGTTATTTCTACTTTTCCTGAATTTGGTTGTGAGGTTCCTCTGTTTATTTTTAATATAAAATTCTTTTAATTTTATTTCCAAATTATCACCCTTTTAACCCTTCCACATCCATTGAGAAAGTAAGCAATGTGATATCAGTTATACATGTAAAGTCATGCAAACATTTCCATTTTAGCCATATTACAGAGGAAAATGAGAGAAAATGTTTTTTGGTTGTTTTTTTTTTTTTTTTAATATGATTCAATCTGAATTCAGAGAGCTTGAAATTTTTTTTTTTCTGGAGGTAGATAGCATTTTTCATCATGGGTCCTCTGGATTTGTATTGGATTATTGTCTTGATCAGAGTAGATATTTTCCACATTGATTATCTTTAAAATATTGCTCTTACTGTGCATGTTCTTCTGTTCTGCCTACTTCATTTTGTATATCATTTCAGTTAAATCTTCCATTTCTTCTCATAATAGTATTACATCACAGTCACATATCAGAGCTTGCTCAGCCATTCCCTAATTGATGGGCATCCCTTAATTTCCAGTTCTTTCCCACATAAAAAGAGCAGCTATAAACATTTTTTGCACAAATAGCTTTCTCCCCGCTCCCCCTTTTAAAAATCTCTTTGGAATAAAAATCTGGTGGTATTGGTGGGTTAAAGGATATACATATTTTTGATGGTCTTTTGGCCAGTTATTTTTTTTTTTCTAGAATTTTTTCTAGAGTCATTTCATAGCTCTACTAGCAGTGCATTGGTATGTCATTTTTTTTCCATTTCACCTCCAGAATTTATAATTTTCCTTTTCTATCATGTTAGACAATTTAATAGTTTTGAGGTCAGACCTTATAGTTGTTTTAATTTGTATTTCTTCAATCATTAGTGATTTACTATTGATAGCTTTGATTTTTTTTTTTCTTCTGAAACTTGCTATTCACTTCTTTTGACTGCCAATTAGGGAATGACTGTTTTAATAAATTTTGCTTGGTTCTCTTAAAAATCCTCTAAACCTTCCATCCATTTCCTTTCTTCCCTCTGATTTTGGCTCTTCTAGTAATTCTTGCTTGTTTGTTTCTAATCTTAATTTTTCTTTGAGGCTTTGTAGATATTTTCAAATCATTGTCTGATGAATTTGTCTTGATCCTCCCTTTTCTTCACAATTTTTTATCCTCAATTTTTTTATTTTTGCTCATATTTCCAGCTTCTTGACTTTGCACTAAAGAATTGAGCTCACCTCTAGAGCTAGTTTGTAGATTCTTTGGCTAAATCTGGGGGCTAATAGGTTTTCAGTGCCTCCAAGGTACTTCGATCCAGGGAGAGTTCTGGTCACTCTCATCCTGGTTTGCACTGTTGTCTTTACTCAGATAGGACCTGTGCTCCCTTGCACCTTTGCATAGGCCTCCCTCATTTAAATTCAATTCACTTTCATGTGAATTGTCATGGCACTGACTCCCTGATATCATGATCCTCCTCCAGAACAAAGGACAACCAACCTCTGTGAGTAAAACTGGCCTGGAATTGGTCAATTAGAAGACTTCTTTTCCTCCCTCCTTCCCTTTTTCTCCTTCCTTCCTCCCTTCTTTTCTCTTTCCCTCCCTCCCCTTTCTTCTTTTTCTTCCCTTCTTAACCTTCCTTTCCTCTTTTCCTTCCTTCCACCTTTCTTCCATTCATCTACATTTACCTATAGATATTCTTAAAAGCATTTTTTTTTCTCTTTTGTACCTCTGACCCCTCCCAAAATATTTTAGGATTTACTGGCTAGATTTCTTATAAAGTCATTAGCATTTCCAGTTCCTTTTCTTTAGTGAGCTTTTGTCCTTTTTTCTATTTGTACATTTGACTTAAATATTTTTTTTTCATGATTATTTTTTTTCCATATGACCAATTCTTTTTTATTGAGTTTTTCTCTTCCTTGAATTTTTGTCTATCTGTCTACTTTGGCAATTCTGTTTTTTAGGGAGTTCTTCTCTTTTGTGGATTTTTGTGCCCCCCCTTTTTTCTTTTAACCATTGGCCTACTACTATGTGTTTTTGTATTATTTTATTCAGTATTGTGTGTGTATATGTGACTGAGAGCTCTGGAAGCCACCACGGCTTCAGTTGACCCTCTGTTGAACTTCATTTCAGATCTCACCTCAGTGAGACAGACCTTTTAAATTGATTTGGGCTAGAAAATTATTTCAAGTTGACCCTCTGTTGAACTTCATTTCAGATCTCACCTCAGTGAGACAGACCTTTTAAATTGATTTGGGCTAGAAAATTATTTCACCCCATCCTTTTGAGTTTTTGAGGCATTATTTAAAATTGTTTGGAGGGAAACTTGAGAGAGCTCAAGAGAGTCCCTGCTTTTACTTTGCCTTCTCTTATGTTTTTGTGAAGATAAAATGAAATAGCTTATATAAAGCACTACCTAAATTTTATAGGGCTGAAATTCAGAATATTCTTGACTAGTATTTTCACTTATTCTCTTAAAAATATCTAATTTCATGGATTGCAGAAGGTCCGGCAATGAATTGTGAAAATATGATCAATTCTAAATTTAAGATAAATTACAAACAATAATTTGATACTTTTCCTAACATTATGTTAAAGTTGCACTTAAAGAACAGAAATATTTTAATCCTATGCAAATATGTAATAGTATTATTGTTTAGATTTAAATGAAAGGAGAAAATAGGAGATGAAAGATTAAATGAAATTATGTCAGAAGAAAGATTAGAATTCTTAGCTTTTCAATTGAACATGAATGATTTGAATTTATAATAGCTAACATTATCCCCATAGAACAAATAAGGAGAGGTAACGGAACTATGAATGTGCAACACTGCATATAATGTCAAATTTTTTGATAGACTGGTAAATTTTGATGAGTTTTTACTTTTTTCCTTTTTAGTAAATGATAGCTCCTTGGCAGGAACAAGGATTTATTAGACATTGTAAGCGATATAAAAACCAAAGGCATTAATACACATTTACTTTAGAAATAAATAAGAAACTGTCTCCTTTTTCTGTCTCCTCTCTTCTTCCTCTGGAATTCTTTTATCTATTATTAGCCTGTTCAGTGAACCAGGTATATTCCATACATATGAAGCTTTTAGGCAAATTAACATTTATTGATTTATTTGGGGCTGGTATATCAGAAATATTGGAAGTCTCTTCCCATAAAGCAAGCGTGCTTAACCTGTCATGAACCTCTTTAACAGTCTGGTGAAACCTATGTTTTTTTCAGAATGTTTTCCAAATGCATAAAATAGAATACATAGGACATGTAAAAAATAAATTTATTTTAAAATAAAATACATATGAGAGTATTTAGCAGGATATTTAAGAAAAAAGAAATTCACGGATTTCTGATGAACTGTCTTAGAGTCTTTCTCTGCCTCTCACTGTCTGTGTGGCTATATATATCCTAAGGAATAAGTAGGATGAATAATTAATATTATCCAGTGTTAGCATTTTTCTAAAGTAATGATTTAATAATGATTAGTTAACACTATATTTTTTATCTGAATAGGAAGAGGAAGCCCATGAACCAACATTCAATTATATGAAGATATGATGAAGCACTTGAGGCATAATTTTGAATAGTGTTCCGGCTACACTTGTTTTGTAGAGCGCCTGAAATGAACCTCTCTCATCTCTTGATATTGGCTTGGAGCCCCTAGAACTGGAATACGTTGACTTCAAAACAAGAAGAGATAATAAAGGTCGTCATTGTCATCAAAAATCTATGAACAGTTAGTTGTGATGGTGAAATGAGATGAGGCTCCGAAATGGAACTGTGACAACTGTATTAGTTTTTATCACTTCGTTCCTCAGTTTGTCTTGGTATATTTCATGGCAAAATGGAAAAGGTAAGAAAAATGTCTCAGTGAAAATATACATAAAAATTAATATTTTATCTAGAGATATAAATCCCTTATGTAAGATATGAGATAAGTTTATGATGTCTATTAAGTCTTAATATTTTTATAGTGTGGGGGGAAAAACTGAGTCACTTGATTGTACATACACAGTTCAGTGCTTCTGAAAATGCCTATCTAAATAGAATATTGGAAAGACCTTTTTGATTTAAATTCTGTACTACAGTGTTTATTGGCAAGAGCTACACATTATTATGTTAATTTATATTTAGATATTTATTCAAAAGGCTAAGTTCAAGAATATAATTTTTGTTACATTAAATAATATAGATATATAATATGGTGAATATTGTTTATAATATTTTTAGGACAAAATCATCCTTATCAAGAAGTTTACTCACTAATTACTTTAATTTTAACTGCACCTGTTGACAGATTGTTATTTAAGTAAAACTATTAAATAAATGCATAGTTTGAGTTTAGTGTTTTTAAATTTAATTCTTTTAATTGTTAGAAATTATTCCAGAGTGAATTCTGAGTGTCATTTAATGTTATTTTTGTAAGCTGTAGTCCTCTGTAAATATTTTTCTTTTTACTTCGTCCTCATGAAAAAATCTTACTTTTAGTAATTTCCCCTACTTACTTAGACATCCAAAGTAATTTCTTTTCAATGTTATCTTAAAATAGAAGTTGTTAAATTGTTTTGTGTCATAGGGTCCTTTTGGCAGTCTTAACTCTTTGGACCCTTCTCAAAATAATATTTTTAAATGTATAACTTAAAATACTCAGCATTATAAAAAATTATGAAAATATTTTTTAAAAAGTTCATGGAAACTAAGTAATCTTTGTCTAGAAGAAACTTTATATAAGAGTATTACAAGTATTAATTTGAGTAATGACCCATAAACATTATAAAGATTGCCTTTATATATTTATTTTAAAAGATTATATTGATTGAAATGCCTTTCTCATAAGTATGATTCCCTTCCCATTCTCTTTCTTTCCTCCTCAGTGTCTTCTTCTTTGACTCTCTTCTTTGTCTTTTAAGATTATCATAATATCACAGAACTACTCCCAGGCTTTCTCTCTGAAATACTCAGATTGATTTTGTATCTTTTTAAAAATTGATCCTATTTAAAGTTAATTGATTTTGCTCTTTAACTAAGTCATGGTTTTTTGTCTCTGAACTTAGTTCAGAAATTTAACTGGCCTATAATGAGTTAAGTTTAGAAATTCAGGTCTCTTCTTAATCACTCTTCTCTTCTTGTGTCAAGAAAATGTTACCCTTGAAAAATGCAGGTAGACATGAAAGAATTTGACTTAATAGCTTTACAACACCAAGCTATTTTTCAAAGGTGTCTAATTTGTTATCCAAAGTAGCTTGACCCACTATCTTGAACCTTGCAGGTAGGCTTAAACAATGAACATTTCTTAGTCACAGGAGGGACTGGCCCCTTATTCCCAATCTCTGACCAATCATATTGTCTCCCATGTCTCAGCTGTGGAACCAATCATACTGATTTCATCATTCATGAGATTGAAGTTTTTTTTTTTTAACGAACCATAACTTATTCACCTGTGAAGTGCTGGCTGGGTATTTAGGGAACAAAAGTACCTCTGGTATGAGAACTGTTTTCCCCCATTAGTGTCAGCCTGACTCTCCCAGCTCCCAGAAGCTCTAGTGTGTCCAGTGGCCACACTCTGGCAGGTGGGCTAAACAAACTTGTGACTGAGGGTGACTAAGGGGTCTCAGACCTGTTGGTAAGTTAGGGAGGTATCTGCCTCAAACAGATGAAGACTTCTGACGTTCTCTGGCAGAATGGGCAGAAAAAACCATTTGTTGCAATGGCCATGAAGGCAACTGAAGCAGGAACCATGTATCGTTTAGAGCTTGGTTAGACATCCAGAACTCCAAGGTCATCCGTTCCATCCTTGACTATTTCCGGTCATCTTGACTTCTGTTTTACCATCCGACTTTAGTGATTCAGGAAGAGAGAGTGAGGTTGATGACTTCACTTAAATCCTATTTACCTCCAAGTTACCTCAAAAGTCATCACCCACATCATTTTTTCCTGCCTCAGAATTCACTGGTGATAGACAAATGACAGAGCAGCAGATATAGATATCCTAGGCTCTCTAATCCTAACTGCCTGCAGGCAGCCCCCTGCCACCTTCTCATTAGCCTGAAGCAGCAGTGGGTATACAGCCCTCTGGCTGTCTGAGCAGGCTTTTTAAAGCACTGCACCTCTCACTTTTTGGCATGAGGCTAAAAAAGGTGCCCTAAAAGTTGTCTGCCTCACCTAATTTCACCCCAGCCTCCTTACTTTAGAATGGAGAGATCCTATCCTGTGGTAGAAACACAAGAAAACGTTTATAGACCTTTGTTAAGACGATTTCACTCTTGCTGTGGTTGTTTTTGTCTCTGTTTCTGTGTCTCTTGTCTTTCCCTTTCGCTCTGTCTCTCTCCCCCCCCCTTTTTCTCTCTCTGTCTCTCTGTGTCTGTGTCTCTTTCTCTCTTTCTCTGTCTTCTGTCTCTCTGTCTCCCCTGCCACTCCCCTTTGGTCTCATTCTCTCTCCTCCTCTGTCTGTCTGTCTGCCTCTCTGTTCTGGTGATGCCATAACATGTAAGTGATTTGAATGGAATGTGTGCATGTTTATGGACAATATGAAATCAATAGGCCTGAAAGATGAACAGCTCTCCTGACAAGAGAGCCCCACAGGTGTTGTATCCAATTACCAGCCTGAATGAAACAGGTTAGAGCTAGATCCATATTTTTCTAAAGTAGTTCCCTGACATAGGTTTTGCAACTAAAACTAATCCAGTCAGCAAGCCTGTATGCTTCCCAACAGAAGTGAATGACAGGCTCACGGTAGTTCCATTGCCACTTGCAGGAAAGTGTCCCACCTCATTAGTGTGTATGCTCCCATGATGATAAGCCCTGATGAGACTAAAGGAAAATGTTATGAAGCCCTGGAGATTGTCACCGTCAGTTTGCTAAAGAAATCAAGCTTGTAATTCCGGGTGACTTTAAAGCCAGGGTAGACACAGGCTCTCCAACATGGCAAGGAGTTCTTGGGAGAAATAAGAGGGGTCACTTTCTATTGAAGATTTGTGTCTGGTGACCTCATCACCCACAGTTTTCTTTATACTTAAACGCAGAAAAACTTCATGGAAGCACCCTTTCAGCAAACACTGCCATTTAATAAGCTAAGTCATTGTTAAGGAATAGAGACAGGATATGAGTGATAAAGGTGCTGGGTGGCAGAGGGCTGGACTGATCACAGACTTATCCTCTTCAAGCTAAACATTTACATTTAACAAGACAACTACTAGAAGACTTAAGGTCAGCAGATTAGAGCTCTGCTTTGAAGGTCAATAATTTGTTGCTAATTTGGAGGGAAAACTGAATGTGCACATGATTGGGTAACTTTCAGAGACTTGATTGTGTAGTGCTGCATTTATACTCATCTGGACCAGAACATTTGCAAACAATATTAGTTTGACAAACTGATAAGGAAATTCAGAAGATGTTAAATGAAAAATGAGAACTCCACTGGGTTTACTAGCAGAATAGTTCTCTAAGAAGACAGTGCTTACTTAACTCTATCAAAAGTAAAGCACAAGTAAAGCTTAGAAAAATTCAGGATTTTTAGCTCAGTAAGAAGGCAGATGAAATTCAATTTTGTGCTGCTAGTAATAATCCAAAGTGCTTTTATGATACACTGAAGGCTATTTATGGACCAAAGATCTCAGGTACTTAACGCTAATGGAGCTACATAGATTAGTGATAAAGATATGATCTTGGAGAGATGGGCTGAACACTTCCATATTCTCAGCAAATCATCATCATCATCACACACACACACACACACACACACACACACACACTTAGGTTGAAATCTTTGCTCTGTAGCTCAGTGTACAACTGAAAAGGAGATTTTTAATGCCATTAGGCTCGTCTTATGTGACAGTGCCTGGTGCTAATTCTTTTTTTTAGTAAAATTTATAAGACAGGAACTACTGCTCATTCAAAAATCTGGCTGACATCTTCTGAATAATGTAGAAAGAGGAGGTTATCCAAGAGGAGGTTATCCCCTAGGAGTTCAAGGATGTCTCCATCATCCATCTCTATAAAGGAAAAGGAAATAGCTTGTCTTTTGAAAATCACAATTGGGGGAAATAACACACTTTCTCTTGGTCATTGATAAGATTTTTTTTCCCAAAAAAATTATTTTATTTTTAATTTATGGAACAGGGCAGGCATTTTCATAATATAATATAATTAAAAAAGATTATTTCACATGAAACTGCAAATCTCTTATTTATTGCTTATTCCTTTTAAGTATACAATAAAATTATCTTGTAGATTTTTTCTTTTTCCCTTCCCCCCCTTCTCTTCCTCCTGGTCCTGCCTAAAGATGGCTATGTATATGTAAAATTTTTCTATACATCTCTTTAACAGCTCTTTCTCTGGATCAGTTAGTATCTTTCTTCATATATTCTTTATTTTTAATTTGTATATTCCCCATCAATTGGGAAATGGTTTGTGGTATATGGTTGCAATGGAATACCATTGTGCTATAAAAAATGATGAACTTAATAATCTTAGAAAAACATGGAAAGACTTGCACAAAGTGGTGAAGAGAGAAGTAAGAAGAACCAGGAGAATACTGTATGCAGTAATAGTATTATTGTCTTAAGAACAACTTTGAGCATCTAAATTATTTTGGTTACTAAAAATATACAAATTAAAAATAAAGGACATAGGAAGAATCTGCAGGGGATGGGGTAAGTGGGATGGTTTAGTCTCCCCCTACTCAGCAGTCTGCTGTTCTTTGTGAGTTCATGAGTTTAAATTACTTGAGGCCTAGTCTGTTTCCCAGTGGAGCTTTTAGAGCCTCTGTTTGTTAATTCAGTGACAGCAGTCAGTGTCTGTGTTTCTCTCGGGCCAGATCTTAGCCCCTGGAGGCCTTCTTTTTTTCTGAGGTCCTCTCAAGTTGTCTTAAGAGGACAACTGCTTTACCCTTTTATTTTTGCTGTCCTACGTTTATTTCATGAGAATTTTCTGTCTGTGGAGAGAATCTGGAGAGCCTGAAACTTTCTGACTTACTCCACCATCCTTCCAGAATACCTCCAAGATTCTTGTTGGAGTCTTCCCTAATAGAATGATCCTTCATTTGGATATTGGTCATCTAGATACCCAAGAGCCAGTGTGGCTTCAGAAAGGACCAAGAAATGGTTTGATACGGTATTTGCTACCTGTGTATTTCAGGCCAGGAGCAGAATAGAAATCTGTATATACACAATGTTGGTCTGACCAGAGCTTTTTAATTCTGTAAGTTGTGAGGGCTTGTGGCAGACCATGGAAAAATTGAGCTGCCCATAGAAGTTCATCAGTATTTCATGCCAGTTCAATGATGGAATGCGTTATATGTTTTCATGCTTTTCCATACAACAATGGAGTGAAGCAGGGACATGTGCTTGCTCCCCTACCTTTTAGCCTGATGTTTTCAATAGGGTTGTCAAATGTCTTCAGTGAGGATGAAAATAGCATCCCACCATACTGATGGGTAAAGTATTTAACTAGAAAAGGCTATAGGCCAAGACTACAGTGGAGAGAGACTTGCACGCGCTGCAGCCTTTATAGTGAAATGTGATAAAATATGGATCGATTCCCTGCCATTGGTACCAACTTTGGCCTGATACCACCAAGAAAACAAGTTCTCTACCAGCCATGAAATTGTCAATTATAGCATATGCAGTGATTTCTAATACTGTGGGTAAACAGTTTGCTTTACCAGGGCATTATCCTTTCAAGGCACATACACCTGGATGTCCACAGTGCCAGGACTATCTAAGTGTTTGGGAAGCTGTGAAGGAAAGTATGGGAGCGAAGAAGGAAAAGGGAAGCCCACATACTTGTCTTCTGAGTTGTGCTGACCTCACTGTGGTGTGCCTGGGAACCTGTACAGCCTACCTGTACTCTTCCAGGAAGTAGAGTCACTTCTGAGTAATCTTAGGAAGACTCCAACCATCATTTGATATGGTAACATGCCGGACACTGAGGGCCTTTCTTGAGCTGAACTACTAAACATTCAAACTCTAATACAGAGAGTGGAGCTCTGATAGGTGGCCATGTTGTTTAAATGCCACATGTAGGTTTTCCTAAAAGACTCTTTTATGGATAATTCACACCAGGCAAGCACTCATGTGGAGGCAAGCACTCTAAGGATGCTCTAAAGTCTTTCTGGAGGAACGTTGAAATTGATTGTGAGACATGTGAGACACGGGTACAGGATTGCCCAGTGTGGCATACTTGTAGTGAAGAAGGTCCTGTGCCCTATGAGCAAAGCAGAACTGCTGTAGCTCAAAAGAAACATAAGATGCACAAATTTAGAGATTTCCACCCCAGATGTTCATATGAACTATTTGTGCCTGATCTGTGCAAACTTGTAGTGGTCTACTCATTCATAGTTAGACACACTGTACCTTGACTCCAACAGAGTGATGCTTTTTTGTTCCTTTTTGAGCATGAAGGACAATAATCAACTTTCCAAAATTATAAAAGAGCTGTTCCCCCTAATTTGGGGGTTTTAGGTTTGCTGGGGAAATTGAGATCCGATTTATTGCTAAACTCTTGCACTTTACTAATACATTGATTATGCTCAGAACTTTGTGCCTCAGGCTATTTTAATTTTAACTGTTAAAAGTATGATTAGATTCCCTTTATGATCCTTGATGATGATGATGCAGTTCTAAAGGGCAGATATACATTCTTTTCATATTGGAATGTAAATCGGTTCATCCTTGTTTAGGCCCTACATGTCTTGACTAGTCCTACTGTTGCTTTCTTGGGTTATTCTAAGATCTTGGAAACAGTTCTGGCTAGGAACCTCCAAACTTTCAGTGTAAGTTTGATCACTCCCTACCTGGTCTGAACTCTGCAAGTTCTTTACCTGGCTTTGAATCTGAACAACATATCTGTGGGCCTGCCTTGTTTTGAATTCCATTATACCGCTGCTAGATACAGCCATATTTAGCCATCTGAGTCTCTGCTGTTTTAGAGCAAGTCAGAATAAGAATCAATAAACATTTATGTTTCAGGTACTGTGCTAAGTCTGGGAATACAGAGAAGGGCATAAGACAGTACCTGCCCTCAAGAAGCTAACAATCTCATGCAAAAAGAGATTACATAACAAGAAGCTGAAATGCAGGGAGTAGCAACACAGGGTGATCTAACATGGAGACATGATAAAATCCTGCAACTGGGATGGAAATAATCTGAGGAAGTGGAAGTTGCAGAATTGAGTTTCTGGAGATCATGAAGTATAGAACAGATCTTATAGAGTTTGATAACTGAATGTGGAGGTCACAAAATTATGATTTATTATCAATAAATGTTTGATTTATATACCTATTTTATAATATACCTGAGATCACAAATTTTTTGGATGAAAGGGGTCATAAGTGGAAAAAAAAAGTCTAAAAAGTCCTGGTCTAGGAAAGGAATCTAGGTAGAAAATGAGTGACAGAACAGGAGGCTCCCCTTTCGGTCCAGAATTCTTGCCTTGGTTCTTCTGCAGCAGTCTTGAGATTGGGCTGAGCACTACAACTGAAGCCATCCTCTGTCTTGGCTTCCAGTCTCCACAGCTGCTTCTGAATTTACTACTTGTAGAAACACAACCCTCTCCTTTGTACTGCTATAACTAAATACAAATACCTTTCTCAGACTGTCCTGGATCTGTGACCAAGAACCGAGTACAGTTAAACAGAGCTATCAGTTGATATCTGTTTATGCTGATTCTGTCTGTGACCCCTTCTTATTCTGGTGCATTCTTACATAGTTTCTCCTTGCATATTGGAATGTTCTACACAACTATTTCTGTATCTTTAGATTTCTTTGTCTTCCTATGTTGCTCTGGGTTGGAAAAATGATTCATCATGTTTTTTCTTGAATTTCCTTTTGAGAACTTGGACTGATATATTTTACAGATCTTTGTGAAAGAATTGTGGTAGGGAACTTTGTTGAATTGCTTCCTATTACTCCGCCATCTTGACTATGTTTCTCTTCATCATTTATTGTCTCAATTGCTGTAGTAGCCACACAATTGATCTCTGTTCAAGTCTCTTCCCTGTCCACATAATGATTTTCCTAAAGCATAGGTCTAAATGTGTCACTCTTTCTCACAGGAAATTCCAGCCCTTCCCTATTACTTCTAGAATCAAGTACAGTATCTTTGATATTTAAAGCTATTACACCTGGCTTCAACTAATGGTAAATGTTTAACAACTGACTCTGGGGCAGGGGACAGAAAATACTTGACACAATCTGCATTATTAAATTTTCTTTATTATTTTCTTAAGTCTAGACAGATAACATAAAAATAAACAAGCAGATTTTGCAGATTTCTGAGGTATAAATGTTCTCATTGAAAACTTAACAATTGGCTCTCATGAAGTGGATCACAACCTTAGATCCAACCTACCTTTCTAGCGTTAGGGTTCAAAAAAGATGCCATTTTTGATATTTCTCACACAAAACATTCCATCTTAGTTCCTATACTATTAGATAAGTCCTCCCTAATGCCTGGAATGCATTTTCCTTTCCTTTCTGATTTTCTTCAAAGCTTGGCTTAAAATTCTTCTTTCACATAAAGTTATTTGTGTGTCTTTTCCCCTTATTCTCCAGTTGCTGGTCCCTTCCTCTATAAATTATCTTATTTTTATTTTGTATAAACTTTTTTTGGAATATAAAGGCATTTGAAGCCAGGGAGTATTTTTTTTTTTCATCCTTTCACAGCATAGTGCTTGAACCATAGTAAGTACATAGAAGTTCTTATTGATTGTTAGTTATCCCTAATTGTCAGGGATTTCTTTTACATTTATTTGGTTTCATTTAACTATTGTCTTCCCAATTTCATTTAAAGTACCATTGTAACTTCATGTAGGACATTAAAATATAGGTGATCAGTGGAGTTTAGTATGTAGTTTAATTTCTAGTCTCATCTTTCAACTGAAATTGCTTTCTCCAGAATTAATAATTGTCTTTTAATTATCAAATCTAATGGCCTTTTCTCAGTCTTTATCTTTCTTGACCTCTCTATAGTTATTGACTCTATTGATTACCCTTTTCCTTTGATATCCTTTTCTCTATGGATTTTCAGAATGTTGATCTTTCTTTGTTCTCCTACTGGTCTGATCATACTCTCTTGAGTTTCCCTTTCTGGATCCTCTTTTTAAAAGACCCCTTTTACCCCCTCCCCTCATGCCTCCCCTTTCCCACCACCCCCTAAAGCTCTATTCTGGGCCCTCTTTTCTTTTCATTTCATCATTGCCCAGGAATTCAATTATCATTTTGATGATTTATCCAGCCCTAACCTCTCTCTGTCCTCTAATCTCCCATCACAAGCTAGTTGTCTCATAGATTAGGGCTTCCATTGGAGCTCTCTTTTTGCCTGAGATATTTTTACTCGACCCCAGGCACACAGGTATGTAGAATATGTATTCAAATTGAACATTTATTGATAATAAATAATAATTTATTGACCCCCCCCACATTCAGTTACACAGCCCCATGAGGAAAATGACCCACAGATTAAGAAGCTTTGTCATAGACATCTTATATTTATCTGTAAGTGTGAGTTTATTATCTTCTCTTCCTTCCCCAAGCCTTCACCTCTGATTGGTGTCGTCTATAGCAATAGGATGGCTAATCTGGTCTTTCTAGTCATTCTGCCTTTGGCTTCTTTCAAGTTCCAGTTAAAATCTCATTTTCTATAAAAAACCATTTTTGCTTTTTAATGTTGATGCCTTCCCTCTATGATATATCCAGTTTTCTTCTCTGTATCTTGTTTGTGCAGAGTTGTTGTGTTTTAAGTTGTCTCCCATTAGGCTGTAGAGTTTGTTGAGTCATTTTTTCAGCAAAAAATGAGAAAACATCTGTATATTTCAAGGCCGAGTAGAAGGAACTAGTAGAGAAAGTGATATAATATGTAAAAATAAAGCAAGTGTCTCTGGCTCTTAGTTTCCTCGGATTTAAAATGAGGCAATTGGGAAAGATTTCCTAAATTTTGTGATTTGGAGTGTTTTGAGGCATCATACCAAGAGGTTGGTTTATTCTGAGATCAGCAGTTATAGTTAATAGAATAAGAGAAATTACTCTGTTGAGAGAGAGGCAAAGTAGACTTAGGTTATTGGCAGAGGGAAAAGTATAAGGTAGACAGAGTTTTGGGACTTGAGAAATTTGTAATTTACACAAATTCTAAAGCAGATAAAATCTGGATCCTTGAATAGGTTGATATCACAAAAATTCATTGGGAACTAATTAGGCTAGCATAGCAGGAGTTCAGTGTGTTGAGGAGTATTGTGGAACAATCATTTTTAAAATGGGATTTTTCTCTCTTCTGCTGGATTTTGTTGGTAATAGAAATGCTGATGATTTATATAGGATTATTTTATAACCTGCACCTTTGCTAAAGTAAGTATAAACAAAATAATTATCAGTAAAAGTTTGATTTGCATACATATTCTATATACCTGTATGCCTGGAGTCTGTAAATAAAGTAATTGTTTCAACTAGTTTTTCAGTTGATTCTCTAAGTATACTGTCATATCATTTGTAAAGAGCAGTAATAAGTCCTTCTATTTCTTTTTCTTTCCTTAATTCTATAGTTAGCATTTCCAGTATAATATTGAATAGTAGTGATGACATTGGAGATCCTTGCTTCACCACTTATTTTTTGGAAGGCTTATGATTTAATCCCAGTTAGGGATAATGCTCCCTGATGATTTTCAAAAGACAGTTCTTATTTTAATGAAAGTGCCATTTATTCCTATGTGTTGTAGTATTTTTCATAGGAATGAAAATTTTGCAAAAGCTTTTTCTGTATCAATTGAGACAGTCATGTGATTTTTGTTTTTATTATTGATAAAATTTATTCTGATAATTTTCCTAATTTAGCAGCCTAGAATTCTTGTTATAAATCCCACTTGGTCATAATGTATGATCTTTGTGAGATGTTATGGTATTTTATTTAAAATTTTTGCATCAATATTCATTAAGGAAATTAAGTTTTATAGTTTTCTTTCTCTGTTCTTGCTTTTCTTGGTTTAGGTTTCAAAACTGTATTTGTGCTGTAAAAGAAGTTTGCTAGAATTCCTTCTTTGCCTATTTTCCAAAAAAGTTTATATTGTATTGGAATTAATTATTCTTTAAATGCTTGGTAGAATTAATTCACAGATCTGTCTGGTCCTGTTGTTTTTTTGTTTGTTTTGTTCTCTCCCCCCTCTCTCCCCTTAGGGAGCTTGTTGATGACTTGTTAAGTTTCTTTTCCTAGGGTTATTTGAATATTCTGTTTCCACTTCTCTTAATTTGGGCAATTTGTGTTTTTATAAATATCCATTTCATTTAGATTGTCAGATTTATTAGCATATAATTGGGCAACACAGCTCCTAATAATTGCTTTAATTTCATCTTCATTGGTGGTGAATTTACTGTTTTCATTTTTGGTACTGATAGTTTGGTTTTTCTTCACATTAAACAAGTTTGTCTTTTATTGTTCCCCTCCCCCGCATCCCTAATATAAAACCAGTTCCTAAGTTTTATTTATTACTTCAGTGGTTTAATTACTTTCAGTTTTATTAATTTCTCTTTTGGTTCCCTAGAGTTTTAATTTGTTGTTTAAGAGGGGTTTTTAAATTTTTTTCTAGTTTTTTAAAAATTTCATGCTCAATTCATTACATTTGTGTTCTCTATTTAGTGATATAAATATTCTTGTAAGCAAGCAATAGATTATGCTCCAACCCTTCATTTTGTGTGTGTGTCTTTCTCTCTCTCTCTCTCTCTCTCTCTCTCTCTCTCTCTCTCTCAAGTCTGTTTCTTTTGAACAGAATATTTTGGGAATTTGGTTTTTAATCCATTCTGCTATCTGCTTCCATTTTATGGGTGAGTTCATTCCATCCCCATTCATTGTTATGATTGCTAAATGTATATTTTCCTCCATCTTATTTTTTCCCTCCTTAGCCTTTTTTCTCTCCTTTTATCCTGTCCTCCCTCCAAAAGTTTGTCTTGCGGCTAACTACTTTACCCTTTAATCCATCCTTCTCTCTATCACCCCCCCCACTTGTTTCCTTTCTTTCTTTGTAAATAATAGCCTTTTATTTAGTTTTCAGCACTCACCTTTGCAAAAACCTTGTGTTTCATAGTTTTCTCTTTTCTTACCTCCCCCCTCCTGTAAACAGCAAGTAATCCAATATAGATTAAACATGTGCAATTCTCCTAAACATATTTCCACATTTATCATACTGCACAAGAAAAATCAGAGCAAAAGGAGAAAAAAATGAGAAAGAAAATAAAAAGCAAGCTAATTGCAAGAACAAAAAAAGGTGAAAATACTGTGTTGTGATTCACCTTCAATCCCCATAGTCCTTTTTCTGGCTCTCTCCATTTCAAGTCTATTAGAATTGACCTGAATCATTTCATTGTTGAAGAGAGCCATGTCCATCACAGCTGATCATCACATAATCTTGTTTGTCGCATAGGATGATCTCCTAGTTCTGCTTATTTCACTTAGCACCAGTTCATGTAAGTCTCCCCAGACTAATCTAAAATCATCCTTCTGATCATTTCTTACAGAACAATAATATTCCATAGCATTCATATACCATAATTTATCCAACCATTCTCCAATTGATGGGCATCCATTCAGTTTCCAGTTTCTTGCCACTACAAAAAGAGGTGCCACAAACATTTTTGCACATGTGGGGTCCTTTCCCTCCTTTCAGATCTCTTTGAGATACAGGTCCAGTAGAAACTGCTGGATCAAAGGGGATACACAATTTGATAACTCTTTGGACATAGTTCCAAATTGCTTTCCAGAATGGTTTGTTTATTTTCTTATTCCCTTCCTCTCCTACTTTTCCTGTAGGGTAAAATATATTTCTGTTTCCTTTTTGAACCAATTCTGACCCAATTCTTTGGTTCAAGGTTTTCCCTACCTTTCACCTCTATTTTCTTCTCCAGTATAAAAGATCTTCCTTTTGTGCCTCCTTTTTGTGAAATAATTTATCCCATTCTATCTCCCCTATCTCCCAATGCATCCCTCTTTCTCACCCCTTAAATTGATTTTTAAACAGCTCACCCCGATGCCCTCTCTCTATGTATCTCTATGTATACTCCTTTTTTTTTTTTATTAATCCTTTTTATTTGCAAAACATATGTATGGGTAATTCCTAAACATTAACCCTTACAAAGCTTTCTGTTACAAATTTTTCCCCCCTACTCCCCACCCCTCCCCTAGATAGCAGGATATCCACTACATGATAATTATGTTAGAATACTTAAATCGAATATATGTATAGTTATTGCCGCACATCATTTTTTTGTTCATCTATGTATACTCCTAATAAGAATAAAATTCTTAGACATTAGAAGTATCATCTTGCCCTATAGGAATATAAACAGTTTAATGTTTACCTTTTCATGATTCTCTTATGTCTTCTATTTGAAAATCAGGTTTTCTTTCTTCTGTTCTGGTCTTTTCATCAGGAATGGTCCTCTAATTAAATGTCCATTTTTTTCCTCTGAACTGAATACTCAGTTTTGCTGATGATTGTTACATGTGTTTATTTATTTATTAATTTTTGTATTCTGGAATATCATTCAGGCTCTCTGCTGTTTTTAATGTGGAAGCTGCTAAGTATTGTGGTTTTGGGGACTGGCTTCATGATAATTAAATTGTGTTTTTTTTTTTTTCTTGGATGCTTGAGAATTTTCACCTTGACCTAGGTGATCTGATCTGGAATTTGGCTATACTGTTCCTGGGAGTCTTCATTTTGAGATTGCTTTCAGGAGCTAATTGATGAACTCCAATTTCTATTTTGTCCTCTAGAATGTCAAGGCAGTTTTCCTTGATGGTTTCTTGAAATATGATATCAAAGCCCTTTTTTTTTTTTTTTTTTTTTCAGGTAGTCTAGTAATTGTTAAATTATCTTTCCTGGATCTATTTTCCTGGTCAGTTTTTAAGTTGTTTTTTCTTATATATATTTTTTGTACCTTGTGTGCCAACCTGTTGACTCTTTTTATAATATTCTTGTATCATTCTCATTTTTTTTCTCCAATTTTTCTATTATCTTTTAAATTTGTTTTTGAAAATAATTTTAAAAAAATTTTTAAAGGAATTTTTATTAGTTTTGGTCTAAATTTCCATTTTTCTTTGAGACTCTGCTTGTGTAACTATTATGAGATTACCTTTTGATCTTCCTTGTAACCATAGTAACCATAATCAAATTATTTTTGTGTTGTTTGCTCATTTTTCCAGCCTATTTCTCTTTTTTTTGAAAAGAAAAACAAAATATAGTTCATTTCAGCAGTTGTTTTTTTAAATTATAAAGTTTTAAACTTATAAATTTTTATATGTGACTAAATAAAATACACTTAAAATTGGTTTTTATAGCTCAGTGAATTTAATCTGCATTTGTATATTTAATAAAAATTGTCACAAAGTATTTGTCTTTTGTAGATTTGTAGATTTTTTGTTCTCTGCTGTGCACTTTTTATATCTGCCCTTTTTTTTTCTCCCTCTCAACTCCTCAAAAAAGCCTATAATTAAGCATGGATATATTTATACATTTTTACACACATATTCACATATACATCCATATATATACATATACATGTATATATATATGTCTGAGATCATATTATGCTTATTTCTACTTGTCCTCTATTTCTCTAAAGATAGATAGTATCTTCCTTCATGAGTCCAAGTCTTTTGATATTTTTCTAAATCCACCTCAGCATTTCCTATATCAGCAGTACCAATCATATTTTTCTAATTATTTTGATCTAAATTAATGTTGATTAATGTGGCTGAAAATAGTGTGGTTTTCCTATTTTTCTCTTTTAATTAAATCTATTTTAGCTTTAATTTTGTCTGAGATCATGATTATTATCTCTGCTTTCTTTAAACTTAATAAATTCTACTCCTGATCTTTATGTTAGGTTTATGGATCTCTCATTTTTATAACATTTCATGAAAGCAACAGATTGTTATCTTCAAATTTTAATTAAAGTATTAATTTATAATGTAGTTACATCTAATTTGGTTTGTAGATTATCAAACTCTTGCAGATAATTTTTTTATTCTTTTCTCACCACCCAACCCCCATTTTGGCTGAATCTTTAATAATGTATTCCTTTACCCCAAGATCAGGTAGAGAAAATACTTTCTGTACTTATCCTGGTACATTTCCTTGAAATATTTGGAGCATTTTCTTTTGACTTGTGTTTCTGTTATACAGAAAATAATATTTGTTTTCCAGTATATTTCTTGACTTTTAACTATGTTAAAGTGGCGCAATTATCCCCAGAGAAGCTTTGGATTTTTCTTGTTTTTTTCCAGATCTAGTTCTAGGGGAATGTATAATTCTTTCTACCCCCAAGATGGTTGACTAAGGAGCAGTGTGGTCACCACTATGCTGACTTGTGTGCTGGTCTTTACCCTGAAGAGCCCTTGTTCCCCTGTAGCTTCTAGGATGTCCTCTTGTCCCTGGAATTGTGACCAGTGCCCCTGCAGTCTCTGTTGGTTGCCCTGGGACTGTAAGTGGGGAATTACTTCTGGGTTCTTCATTAGGGTCCTGAACTCAGCACCAGCTAAGAGTTCTCAGTAGTCTCCTTTTGAACTCTTGTCTGATCCCTTCACCATCTGAAGGCTGAGGCCTCTTAAAGGTGCTGCTGCAGCCACTTCCACAGTTTGCTGCCGCCTTCCATGGCTCAAGGCCTGTGCTCCCTGCCAGATGCTTCCCCATCCCTTCCTTGTGAGATACATTATTCCTGCTGATTTTCTAAGTTTTCTCTGACTAGAGAATTGTTTTGCCCTAATCTTTTATTAAGATTACTGCTCCAGAATTTAGTTTCAGGTTTTAATTTAAAGCTGTTTGAAGGAAAATTTGGAAGAGTTCAAGTGAATCCTACTCCTATCCTACCCTTTTAGCTCTACTCTCAAAATTAACTTTTTAATAACAATAAACTTTTAACCTGTATGAATGATTTAAAATTTTAAAAAATAACTGATTCAAATTAATAGGTTTGCCATAGTCATTTTCCTTTCTCATTTATAGTAGTCTTTTTTTTCATTACTTATAGGATCCAAAATATTTTAAATAATATAGTTATTACCAAAATTTCAAGAACCATATGTACAACCCAAGTTATCAAAATTTAGTTTTTTTTTTGTTTTTTTGTTTTTTTTTTTTGAACAGTAAACATACATGGTGGGGCAGCTAGGTGATGCAGTGGATAGAGTACCAGCCCTAAAGTCAGAAGGACCTGAGTTCAAATCTGGTCCCAGACACTTAACATTCCCTAGCTGTGTGACCTTGGGCAAGTCACTTAACCTCAGTTGCCTCAGCAAAAAGCAAAAAAACAAAAACAAAAAAACATACATGGTATTTTTAAAATTTTTTTTCCATACATGGTATTTTACAGTTAGAAAAGTTCTTATATACATTATCTCATTTGATCTTGATGAAAAAAGCCTCTGAGGAAACTCATGAAAAGAGTATTTTTATAGATGAGGAAACTGAGGTAGTACAAATATATTTTATTGATAAGAAAACTGAAGCTTAGAAAGGTTATAATTGGCCTAATGTCAAATGGTACATCTGGCAAATTTAGGTACCATATCTAGTGTTATTTCTTTTAAACTGTATTGCTATCCTTATTTGAGGCACAATAATGATACATGATATTTAGTATATTCATATAGCAATTGACTTACTGAATAATGCATTTCTTAGAAATAAATGACCAAAAATTGGTTATGTGAAAGGGCATTTTTGCCCTTTTTAAAATAATTTAAATCATTGATATCACCAAAGATAAGTCATTTTAATTAAAAAAAAAAAACAGTACATAGTACTATTAGGAATTTCAAGATGACATAAATATCACAAATCAATGCCTTTCTGGAGCAAAAGTCTTCCAAGTTGGTAAATAAAATAATTAGATTTAGGTAACATATAGCTAGGTCCTAATTAGTTAGAATCACAAATCTCTTGAAGTTATTGCATGTATTCTTTTGAACACTTTTGAACAATTCAAGTTTATAATTATGTAATATAAAGTCAGTGGTGCCAGCCCAAAGGAAATATGTGGTGTACTTTAGTTAAATGCATTAGACAGGTGCAAAACAAAATGCTTTGTGAAGGCTGAGATTGAGTCTATCAGAGGATTCAGAGAAGTTATGCTGTAAGAGGTGGCATTTGAGAGGTTGATATCACAAATGATGCTACTTGGTCCTAGCTGAGCTGATTATAGTCAGGCTTCAGAGGTAGTCAATGACACACGGTCAAATCCAGTTATAGAACAATGAAAGGTTCAAAAGTTCTTGTAAAGTTGTGTAATTACTAAACTATTTTGTCGTTTATATAGTTATATAACTCCTTGTAATTTCTGGACATGAATGCATTTTTGTAGAGTTGAAATATCTTCCTACAGAATCCATATTTAATAACCTTTCCAATTAGTTTTTTAAGTTATGCAAATGTGTAGAAATAACAAAATTGTACACATTATGAAGTGGTGATAGCAGTAATGGTTGGATTTTAGAATTTGAAAATCTGCTTTATTTAGTGCTATGAGGAGTAACCTCAGAAAGATGAAAGAAAGCAGGAGAGGACCTATATGTACAAAAATAGTTATAGCAGTATTTTTTGTTTTTAGTAAAGAACTAGAAACTAAGGGAGTGTTCATCAGTTTGGGAATGCTTAAACAATTATGGTATATAAATGTAATTTTTCTTATCCTTAAAAAATGATAAAAGGGACAGATTCAGAAGAACTTGGAATGATCTATATGAAATAAGATAGAGTAAAATAAGAGACAGTAGATTGTATACTGCTACAATACTAAATGAAAGCAACTGTGAATAGTTCATAAATTCTTTGAATACTGAATTGTGAATCTCCTTGTCTCTTAAAAGAAAAATGATAGAGAGGAGATATAGAATGACATTTTCAGACTTGAACAATATGTGAATTTATTTTGAATTACTGTACGTATTTCTCAAAAGGAAGACTTTATTTTAGGAAAATGATAGTGATATTTAAAAGAGGAAGAAAAAGTAGAGACCAATGAATTATTTAAAAATATATGGAAGAGAGCAGAAGGGGAAGATGGATGAACAATATAGGGTTGGAACCACCATGCTAAATTTGAAAATGTTTTTTAAAAACCTATACGTTCAGAATTGTTTCTCTGTCTCTGTATGGGGATCAAGTTCATAATATTAAATAGAATTTTAAAGAATGGCTTTTTTGAAAGTATCCTATGCATCATTTCTTTCATTGATTCTCTAGGGTTCTCCAAGTATACCATCATGTCATCTGCAAAGAGTGATAATTTGGCTTTTTCGTTACTCTAATTCCTTTAATCTCTTTCTTCTCTTATTGCCAAAGCTAGCATTTCTAATACAATATTAAATAGTAATGGTGATAGTGGGCAATCTTGTTTCACTCCTGATCTTACTGGGAATGGTTCTAGTTTGTCTCCATTACATATGATGCTTGCTGATGGTTTTAAATAGATGCTACTGATCATTTTAAGGAAAAGTTCATTTATTCCTATACTCTCTAGTGTTTTTAATAGAAATGAATGTTGGATTTTATCAAATGCTTTTTCTGCATCTATTGAAATAATCATATGGTTTTTATTCATTTGGTTATTGGTAAAGTCAATAGCATTATTTCTTTCACAGTGGTAGAGAACAAGTTGTCTAGTCATTCCCCAGTTGATAAACCAGCCCTAATTTCCAGTTCTTTGCCACCATAAAAAAGAGCTGCTGTGAGTATTTTTGTATAAATAGGTCCTTTTCCTTTTTATCTCTTTGGATTATAAACAAAGTAGTGGTATTGCTGGTCAAAGGGTATGTGTGGTTTTATAGCCTTTTGTGTATAGTTCAAATGCTTTACAGAATGGTTTAATTAGTATTCCATTTCATCAACAGCACATTAGTTTATTAATTTCCCCTTTCCCCCCCAGAGGTTTTAATTAAAACAGAGTGAAAGATACTAATGTATTTTTTGTTTGTTTTTTTACTCTTGAATATTCAGTAATAGGATAACATTGAACTGATACATAGTTATTGGGTAATCACCTGGAAAGAATTCCAAGGAATTTGCCTCAAGTAAATTGAAGCCTGAACTGATACTGAATCTTTCTCAAGCTCTTTTGAAATCATTCTTGTATCTTGGATATTAATGTCTGGAAAATGAAGGTGGAGTGGAAATAGACAGTAATGAATAGCTGAATCAGTTACAGAATTGAGGAGCAGCTGGAGGCATGTGACACCTGAGTCTCGCATATAGCTTTTGAAAGGGTGCCACCCTTCCTTTATCATTTTTCACCACAATTGAGCTGTGATGTTATAGCCTAGAAGAAATTGGGAAGGGGGTTGGGTGATTTCAGACCTGCTTCTTTCTCCTGGCAAGTGGGAAGATTGCTTTAGGGAAGTCACAGAAAAGGCTGAATTTTGTTCCAGGGAGATCTCGACTGTGAAGTCAGAGGATTAGGCTTAATAAGTGGCTCCCACATAGTAGAAGCTTAATACATGTTGAATTGGCTTGAATTCTAGCTTTGAAATCAAGTCTTATGATTTTAACATTCTCAAACAATTAAAATAGTTTATTTTAAAAAGAATTTGCTGTTTTCTAACTGGGTAGTTGGCACCATGGATATGGAGCCCTGTATCTGGCTTTTTTTTTTTTTTTAAGACCTGAGTTCAAATGTGATCTCAGTCACTTATTAGCCATGTGACCCATGGCAAGTCATTTAACCTTCCATCTGTTTCAGTCACCCCAAATAGAGATAATACTAGCATCTACCTTGCAGGGTGGTTGTAAGGTAATACTAGTAAAGCACTCAGCTCATTTCCTGTCACATACAATTATTCCTTTGAAAAACAGTCATTCCCATTTGGGATGTAGGTAGGACCTGGTCAGTCTAGGCCAAAATTTTACCGTAACCAACTGACAGGAAATTTTTACTGGCCTACTATGTGCCTAATACACTTAAGAATGTAGAGTATATACGGCTAACTCACTGCCAGTGACTAACACTAGCCCATGACAAATTTTTTACTAGGTTCCTTATCTTTAAAGAGTCTGAAAAACTTGGTTCTTCTCAGTGGTTCAGTGATCAAGGCAATCCAAATAGACTTTGGATAGAAAATGCCATCTGCATCCAGGAAAAAAAAAAAAATCCCCAAACTATAAAGATTGAATGTAAATCAACACATGCATATTCATTTTTTTCTGTTTATTTTTTCTCTCCCAGGGTTTTTCCATTTTTTCTGATTTTTCTCTCCCAACATGATTCATAAAGCAATGGTTATTAAAAATACAATAAAATAAACTCCTTCCCCTTCCCCCCCAAAAAAAGAGCCTCCAGAAGATGGATATTTTCCTGGTCCCCAGAATAGATTGGGTTGGTAAATCCTTCTCTAGGAACTAATACAGGGGAGGCAAGGCCAAGATGGCAGACTAAAAGAAGAGATTCTCTCAGCTCTCCTCCAAACCCCCCTCCTAATTCCTTTAAATAGTGACTCTAAATAAATCTTAGAGTGTCAGACAGCAAAAAAAAAAAAAAAAAAAAAAGTAGGGTAGAATATTTTCTAGCTAAAGACAACTTAGAAGGTCAGCAGGCAAGGTCTGTGGCACCAGGGGGGAGTCCTTTGCAAATAAATTGAATAGCTTCAACTTTGTTTCCTCAGTTAGTATAAACTTACTCATTGGTTACCCAGATGGGATTTGAAAGGGAACCCTGGCCCCCATAATGGCCTCTTGGCAACACTCTTAAAGAGAAGTTGGAGCAGCTAGGTGACTCAATGGATAGAGCACCAGCCCTGAAGTCAGGGGGACTTGAGTTCTCAGCAGTTAACACTTCTAGTTGTGTAACCCTGGGTGAGTCACTTAACCCCAATTGCCTCAGCCAAATATGTGTATATGTGTGTATATGCATATATATATATATATATATATATATATATATATATATATATATATAGTGGTTGATTTTTCACTGAGGGATTTCCTCATAGTAGATTGCCCTGGAGGTTGGACTCCTCACTCAATCTCAGATTCTTCCATGTTAAGATAAGTCCCTACATTTCTGGGGAAGCTTCCACACTTTGGGGAAAGCTCCCTTATGGAAAAGATGGAAACTAGTAGTTTTCAAATGGAACTCCCCTGGAAAATTTCTTATTATCTTGGGACCTGGGGAAGCTCCTGGTACAGCTAGGAATAATCAAAAAGCACCTTTGTGAATTTTGGTTTAAAACTGCATGAGATTTAACTTGTAAACTATTTTGGCATCAATGTGGCACTTTTCATTCTTGCAAATTAAAGAAATTAAGGCTCAAGAACCCTCATTCACATCAAGTACAGCATTAGTTTTGCTGGGCCACTTTATCTGATGGACTGTGCTTGATACCCAGGGTTCACTTCTTTATATCCTTGCCAGTTTCCCTGGAGCCTCTTTCATCAAGCATGCCTCTTGAGCTTTTCTACCTCATGCTGTGAGGTATGCTGCTATACAGGTATTGCCTCTTCCTTTTTCCTCCACTCCCCTAACTTACTTCCCTCCTGCTATAACTAGACATTAGATCTGACTGGCTGCAGGTGTCTTTCCTCTCCAGGAAAGGCTTGTACCTGACGCCACTCACCTGAACATTCTGTTATCCATAAAAAGTCACCAACCTTTCAGTCCCTCTGATATCTTCACATGGAGGAGAGAGAATCTTTTTTTTTTTATTAAAGCTTTTTATTTGTATAACATATGTATGGGTAGTTCCCCAACATTGATCTTTACAAAGCTTTCCATTACAAATTTTACCCCCAGTCCCCTCCCCTAGATGGCAGGAAGTCCACTACATGCTAATAATGTTGAAATGCTTGAGAAGTTATGCAAGAAAAATCCTATCTACAAGAAAAAAAAAAAGAATCAGAGAAAGGCAACACAATGTAAACAAATGTCAATAGAGATCATGAAAATGTTACGTTGTGGTCCATATTTCATTTCCCCCTCTCTGGGTGTATATGGTTTTCTTCAGTGAACAATTGGAACTGGTTTGAGACAATTCTTTGTTGTAGAGAGCCATGTCCATCAGAATTGA
The DNA here is from genome assembly GCA_023553655.1 of Myrmecobius fasciatus. Taxonomy (NCBI): domain Eukaryota; kingdom Metazoa; phylum Chordata; class Mammalia; order Dasyuromorphia; family Myrmecobiidae; genus Myrmecobius; species Myrmecobius fasciatus. Next base: position 1,322,181 of record JAJPUD010000007.1, on the reverse strand, counting down.
TCATCATGTAATACTGTTGTTGCTGTGTATGATGATCTCCTGGTTCTGCTCGTTTCACTCAGCATCAGTTCATGCAAGTCTCTCCAGGCCTCTCTGAAATCGTCCTGCTGGTCGTTTCTTACAGAGCAGTAATATTCCATAACATTCATATACCATAATTTATTCAGCCACTCTCCAATTGATGGGCATCCCTTCAGTTTCCAGTTTCTAGCCACCACAAAAAGGGCCGCCACAAACATTCTTGCACATGTGGGGCCCTTTGGAGGAGAGAGAATCTTAAATTTGGCCAGTTTCAGGTCATATTTAAAGGTTATAATCCAATCTGGAGAGATGCACTTAATGTAATGGAGACCTTTCTCTAACCCAGGGGAAAGAACTGCCATACTTGAGACTGCAAATAGGTAAACCCTTGTAGCAGAAGTATCTGCTGACCCTGCAAGTCTTCCTAATTGCCTTCCTTAGAACCTTAATGGTCGGCTGACTACCCCAGGCTACAGCAACTTAGGCAATCTTTGGTCAGAATTGTGTGACCTTGTGTTAATTTCTCTGAACATTGAAATGAGTTCCAAGAAATTGTCCATGAAGAAAATGAACCACTTTTATGACAGACTGTTTAAGAGTGTTAAGTGATACACATTAAATCCTCTCAACATATAAAATGCACAAATCATTAATACTCATTTTGTTAGTCACAGCCAGAAATATTTTTATAAGAGTTGTCCTGGGTGACATGAAAAAGATGTTGAGCTTTGAAGCATTGATAAAGAGGTGAAACATAAGCCAAAACCTTCAACTTGACCCTGAGCAAGTATCTCTAGCTTCCCATCAAGCTGTATCAGGGAACTGACATGGGCTGTTCAGGTACTTTTATTGTCAGAAAAAGGGCCATTATTCCAGAAAATGTAGAAAGAAGAAAGTAGAGCTTAAGGAATAGAAATATAGGAGATCCTAAAGACCCCAGCTTTTGGGATAAGAACTCACTATTCGACAAAAACTGCTGGGAAAATTAGAAACTAGTGTGGAAGAAATTAGGGCTGGACCCACACCTAACACCACATAGCAAGATAAGATCTAAATGGGTTCATGATAGAGACATAAAGAGTGATATAAGCAAATTAGAGGAACATCAGATAGTTTACCTCTCAGACCTGTGGAAAAGGAATGAATTTGTGTCCAAAGAAGAAATGGAACTCTTAATTGAACACCAGATAGAAAATTTTGACTATATTAAGTTAAAAAGTTTTTGTACAAACAAAACTAATGCAGATAAGATTAGGAGGGAAGCAATAAATTGGGAACTCATCTTTAAATTTAAGGGATCTGATAAAGGCCTCATTTCTAAAATATATAGAGAATTGTTTCACATTTATTTTTTATTTTATTTTTTTAATTAAAGCTTTTTATTTGCAAGACATATGTATGGGTAATTCTTCCACAATGACCCTTACAAAGCTTTCTGTTACAAATTTTTCCCCCGTAGTCCCCACCCGTCCCCTAGATGGCAGGAAGTCCACTACATGTTAATAATGTTAAAATACTTGACAAATTGAATATATGTATCCATATTTCCATATTTATCTTGTTGTGCAAGAAAAATCATGTCTACAAGAAAAAAAAATCTGAGAAAGGAAACACAATGCAAGCAAACACCAATAAAGAGCATGAAAATATTATGTTGTGGTCCACATTTCATATCCCTCTATCTAGGTGTATATGGCTTTCTTCACTGAACAATTGGAACTGGTTTGAAGTATTTCATTCTTGAAGAAAACCATGTCCATCAGAATTGATCATCATATAGTCTTGTTGTTGCCGTGTATAATGACCTGCTGGTTCTGCGCATTTCACTCAGCATTGGTTCATGTAAGTCTCTCTAGGCCTCTCTGAAATCATCCTGCTGGTTGTTTCTTTTCTTTTTTTTTCTTTTTTTTTTTATTAAAGCTTTTTATTTGTATAACATATGTATGGGTAGTTCCTCAGCATTGATCTTTACAAAGCTTTCCATTACAAATTTTACCCCCAGTCTCCTCCCCTCCCCTCCCCTAGATGGCAGGAAGTCCACTACATGTTAATAATGTTGAAATACTTGACAAGTTGTGCAAGAAAAAAACTATCTACAAGAAAAAAAAGAAAATCAGAGGAAGGAAACACAATGCAAGCAAACATCAATAGAGAGTATGAAAATGTTATGTTGTGGACCATATTTCACATCCCTCTCTCTGGGTGTATATGGTTTTCTTCACTGAACAATTGGAACTGGTTTGAGACAGTTCTTAGTTGCAGAGAGCCATGTCCGTCAGAATTGATCATCATGTAATATTGTTGTTGCTGTGTATGATGATCTCTTGGTTCTGCTTGTTTCACTCAGCATCAGTTCATGCAAGTCTCTCCAGGCCTCTCTGAAATCGTCCTGCTGGTCATTTCTTACAGAGCAATAATATTCCATAACATTCATATACCATAATTTATTCAGCCACTCTCCAATTGAAGGGCATCCATTCAGTTTCCAGTTTCTAGCCACTACAAAAAGGGCTGCCACAAACATTCTTGCACATGTGGGGCCCTTTCCCTCCTCTAAGATCTCTTTGGGATATAGGCCCAGTAGAAACACTGCTGGATCAAACGGTATGCACAGTTTGATAACTTTTTAAGCATAGTTCCAAATTGCTTTCCAGAATGGTTAGATCCGTTCACAGTTCCGCCAACAATGTATTAGTGTCCCAGCTTTCCCACATCCCCTCCAGCATTCATCATTATCTTTTCCTGTCATTTTAGCCAATCTGACAGGTGTGAAGTGGTACCTCAGAGTTGTCTTAATTTGCATTTCTCTGATCAATAGTGATTTGGAGCAACTTTTCATATGACTAGAGATGGTTTTAATTTCATCATCTGAAAATTGTCTGTTCATATCCCTTGACCACTTATCTATTGAAGAGTGGCTTGAATTCTTATAAATATGAGACAATTCTCTATATATTTTAGAAATGAGGACTTTATCAGAACCATTAAATGTAAAGATGATCTTCCAATTTGATGCTTCCCTCCTAATCTTGTCTGCATTAGTTTTGTTTGTACAAAAACTTTTTACCTTAATATAATCAAAATTATCTATCTGCTGTTCAATTAAGAGTTCCAGATCTTTTTTGGACATAAATTTATTCCATCTCCACAGGTCTGAGAGGTAAACTATACTACGTTCCTCTAATTTGCTTACAATATCACTCTTTATATCTAGATCATGAACCCATTTAGACCTTATCTTGGTATGTGGTGTTAGGTGTGGGTCAAGCCCTAATTTCTTCCACACTAGTTTCCAATTTTCCCAGCAGTTTTTGCCGAATAGTTAGTACTTATCCCAGAAGCTGGAGTCTTTGGGTTTATCAAATGCTAAATTGCTGCAGTTATTGGCTAGTTTGTCTTGTGATTCTATCTTATTCCACTGATCGACTACTCTTTTTCTTAGCCAGTACCAAATGGTTTTGATGACCACTGCTTTGTAATGTAGTTTTAGATCTGGTACAGCAAGTCCACCATCATCAGCCTTTTTTTTCATTAATCCCCTTGAAATCCTTGACCTTTTGTTCTTCCAAATCAACTTTGCTACTATTTTTTCTAGATCTGTAAGATAATTTCTTGGGAGTTTGATTGGTATGGCACTAAAGTAAATTAGTTTGGGTAGTATTGTCATTTTTATTATATTCGCTCGGCCTACCCATGAGCATTTTAAGTTTTTCCAGTTGACTAGGTCTGATTTTATTTGTGTGGAAAGTGTTTTGTAGTTTAGTTCATATAGTTCCTGACTTTCCCTTGGCAGATAAATTCCCAAATATTTTATACTATCAACAGTCATTTTGAATGGAATTTCTTTTTGTATCTCTTGCTGTTGAACTTTATTGGTAATATATAAAAATGCTGATGATTTATGTGGATTTATTTTGTATCCTGCAACTTTGCTAAAGTTGTGAATTGTTTCTAGTAGTTTTTTAGTTGAGTCTTTAGGGTTCTCTAAGTATACCATCATGTCATCTGCAAAGAGTGATAATTTGGTTTCCTCATTACCTACTCTAATTCCTTTAATCTCTTTTTCTTCTCTTACTGCCAAAGCTAACATTTCTAAGACAATATTAAATAATAATGGTGACAGTGGGCCGCCTTGTTTCACTCCTGATCTTATTGGGAATGGTTCTAGTTTGACTCCATTACATATGATACTTGCTGAAGGTTTTAAGTAAATACTACTAATCATTTTAAGGAAAAGCCCATTTATTTCCATACTCTCCAGTGTTTTCAATAGCAATGGGTGTTGGATTTTATCAAAGGCTTTTTCTGCATCTATTGAGATAATCACATGGTTTTTGTTAATTTGGTTATTAATATAATTGATTATGCTAATAGTTTTCCTAATATTGAACCAGCCCTGCATTCCTGGTATAAATCCTACTTGGTCATGGTGTATTATCCTGGGGATAACTTTCTGTAATCTCGTTGCTAAAATCTTATTTAAAATTTTTGAATCAATATTCATTAGGGAAATGGGTCTGTAGTTTTCTTTCTCAGTTTTCTCCCTACCTGGTTTAGCTATCAGCACCATATCTATGTCGTAGAAGGAATTTGGTAGTACACCTTCTTTCCCTATTTTTTCAAATAGTTTATATGGTATTGGGATTAATTGTTCTTTGAATGTTTGGTAAAATTCACATGTAAATCCATCTGGCCCTGGAGATTTTTTCTTAGGGAGTTGATTAATAGCTTGTTCTATTTCTTTTTCCAAAATGGGGCTATTTAAATAATTTATTTCCTCTAATGTTAACCTAGGAAATCTATATTTTTGTAGATATTCCTCCATTTCATTTACATTATCAAATTTATTGGCATAAAGTTGGGCAAAGAAACTCCTAATTATTACTCTAATTTCCTCTTCATTGGAGGAAAGTTCTCCCTTATCATTTTTGAGACTAACAATTTGATTTTCCTCTTTCCTTTTTCTAATCAAATTAACTAAAGGCTTATCTTTTTTGTTGGTTTTTTCATAAAACCAACTCTTAGTTTTATTTATTAATTCGATAGTTTTCTTATTCTCAATTTTATTGATCTCTCCTTTAATTTTCAGAATTTCCAATTTGGCATTTAATTGAGGGTTTTTAATTTGGTCTTTTTCTAGCTTTTTTAATAGTAAGCCCAGTTCATTGATCTTCTCTTTCTCTGTTTTATGCAAGTAAGCATCTAGAGATATAAAATTACCCCTTATAACCGCTTTAGCCGTGACCCACAAATTTTGGTATGTTGTCTCATTATTGTCATTCTCCTGGATGAAATTATCGATTGTGTCTATGATTTGCTTTTTCACCCATTCATTCTTCAGGATTAGATTTAATTTCCAATCAACTTGTGGTCTATTTTCTCCTGGTTTTATATTACATGTGAGTTTTATTGCATCATGATCTGAGAAGGATGCATTTACTATTTCTGCTTTTCTGCATTTGATTTTGAGGTTTTTATGCCCTAACACGTGATCAATTTTTGTATAAGTTCCATGAACCCCTGAGAAAAAAGTATACTCCCTTCTATCACCATTCAGTTTCCTCCAGAGATCTATCATACCTAACTTTTCTAGCCTTTTGTTTACCTCCCTAACTTCTTTCTTATTGATTTTGTGATTTGATTTATCTAATTCTGAGAGAGCAAGGTTGAGATCCCCCACTAGTATAGTTGTACTGTCTATTTCTCCTTGCATCTGTTAGTTTCTCCTCTAGGAATTTGGATGCTATACCACTTGGTGCATATATGTTTAGTATTGATACCACTTCATTGTCTATGGTACCCTTTAGTAAAATATAGTTTCCTTCCTTATCTCTTTTCATTTGATCTATTTTTGTTTTTACTTGATCCAAGATAAGGATTGCTATCCCTGCCTTTCTTTGTTTACCTGAAGCATAGAAGATTCTGCTCCAGCCCTTTACCTTCACTCTGTATGTATCTCTATGTTTTAGATGTGTTTCTTGTAAACAACATATTGTAGGATTCTGGCTTTTAATCCAGTCTGCTATCTGCTTCCGTTTTATGGGAGAGTTCATCCCATTCACATTCACAGTTAAAATAACTATATCTGTATTCCCTGCCATCTTATTTACCCAGAGTTATGATTTTCTCTTCCCTTTCCCCTCTCTCTCTTCCCCCCCCCCAGTACTTTATTTTTGATGACCACCTCCCACCAATAGTCCTCCCCCCTTTATAATCCCTCCCTCCCCTTTATACCTTTCCCCTAATCCTTCTATTAGTTTATCCCTTTCCTTTCCTCCTTTCCCTCCCACCTTCCCACAAGGAGGGTCAGGCCTTTCTTTGAAGCCAAATGTGTCTGATATACTCTCTTAGAGTCCAATCTAATGAGAGTAAGGTTCACACAATACTCATCTCCCTCCCTTCTTTCCCTCAATTATATTAGATCTTCTATGTCTCTTTATGAGATTTTGCCTTATTTTACCTCCCTTATTTTTACTTTATTTTGCTTCCTCTCCCCCCCCTTTTTTTTTTTCAGTATGGTATGCCTTCCACCTTTCA
>JAJPUD010000007.1:1296789-1310623 GCA_023553655.1 Myrmecobius fasciatus | reverse complement strand
TTCTTCTTTTCATCATGGTTTTCAGGGAGTCCGATAATCCTTAGATTGTCTCTCCTGGATCTGTTTTCCAAGTCAGTTGTTTCTCCTAGGAGATATTTCATATTTTCTTCTATTTTTTCATTTTTTTGTTTTTGTTTGACTGATTCTTGAAGTCTTTTGAGTCATTTACTTCTATTTGTTCAATTTTAATTTTTAGAGTATTATTTCCTCCAGTTATCTTTTTTAGCTCCTTTTGTAGCTGGCCAATTGAATTTCTTGATTCAATGCATTCTTTTTCCATTTTGCCAATTTTATTTTTCAATGAATTGTTGTCTTTTTCCAATTCACCAATTTTGTTTTTAAGTGAATTGCTGTCTTTTTCCAATTTGCCATTTTTATTTTCCAGTGAGTTGGTGACTTTTTTCCAATTCACCAATTTTATTTTTCAGTGAATTGTTTTCTTTTTCCAATTCACCAGTCCTATTTTCCAGTTTTTGATATTTCTGTTGCCCTGATCTCAATTTATTTCCCCATTCTTCTTCTAGCTCTCTTTTGAGATTCTTTATGCAGTCTTCCAGGTAAGCCTTCTGAAAGGGAGACCAGCTTAAGTCCGCCTTTGTGGCTTCATCTGGAATTGTTTTCAGAATCTCAGGATCTGGGGACTTCTCTTCCGTAAAAGCTGTGTATGGTGAGAGCTCTCTTCTTCTTGCTCATGCTTTTGAGTTGAGGTATCAGTCACCAGCAGGGAATACTGCTGCAGTTTCAATTTGCTTTGGAGCAGTTTGCCAAGTTGACTTCCCGTCTGAGGCTGGTTGGGCTAGATTTGCACTAGGGCCTCGTTTTTAGCTGCTCTCAATCCACTCTTTACCAAAGGCAGATCTGCCAAAGCACCTGCCTGCAAGCAGAGCAAAGTGGCCCAAGCGTCTCCCAGGGGCTTCCTGGGTGCCTATAATGCGCCCCTCTATCGCAGCCCTGACTTCCGCCCCGGCTGGAGTCTCATCGCGACCAGCGGCCGATTTCCCCTGAGGCTAACCTCCGGAGTTTTTTCAAAGTAGATTGTTGATAGAAATGCGTTGTAGTCCAAATGTTTGGTGGCGCCCTCACTCCAGAACCAATTCGGAGGCTCAGTTTGTCTGGGTCTGAGGGAAAGTCTCAGGAGCTCACAGAGAACGCTGTCTGCAGTTCGCCATCTTGGCTCCGCCCCGGATAATGCTCGTTCTAGCTGGATATGTTATTCTTGGCTGTAATCCAAGTTCCTTTGCCTTTCTGAATATCTGGTTCCAGGCCCTTCGATCCTTCAATGTGGAGGCTGACAGATCCTGTGTGATTCTAATTATTGATCCTTGGTATTTGAATTGTTTCTTTCTAGCTGCTAGCAGAATCTTTTCTTTGGTGCGATAGTCCTGAAATTTAGCCACGACATTCCTTGGGGTTTTAATTTTGGGGTCTCTTTCAGGAGGTGATCGGTGAATTCTTTCAATGGTGATTTTGCCTTCTTATTCTACAATCTCAGGGCAGTTTTCTTTCAGGATTTCCCGGAAAATAGTGTTTAGATTCTTTTTTTCATCATGACTTTCAGGAAGTCCAATGATCCTTAGATTGTCTTTCCTAGATCTATTTTCCAAGTCAGTTGCTTTCCTAGGAGGTATTTCATATTTTCTTCTAATTTTTCATTCTTTTTTGTTTTTGTTTGACTGATTCTTGAAGTCTTAATTGAGTCATTCACTTGCATTTGTTCAATTCTTATTTTTAAAGTGTTGTTTTCTTCAGTTACCTTTTAAAGCTCCTTTTGTAATTGGCCAGTTTGTTCGTTGCACTCTTTTTCTACCTCACTAATTTTATTTTTCAATAAATTGGTGTCTCTTTCATATCTCTTTTGCAGGGCTTTATATCCTTCTTGCATTGATTTCAGTTTATTTTCCCATTTGTCCTCCAGCTCTCTGAGATTCTTTATGCAATCTTCCAGAAAGACCTTTTGAAAAGGGGACCAGTGATGGTCCTTGCTGACTTCCTCTGTAGTTTTGTCTAAATGAACCTCAGGATCTGGAATCTGCCCTTCTTTCTCTTGATAGAAGCTGTCTATGGTGAGAGCTCTTTTTGCTTCTTCATTTTTTTAAAAAAATACAATGTGGGGGTCTGTTTAAGGCTAGAAAAGAGGTGGCTGCGTTTGCCCTGGGGAAATTCCCGAGAATCAACTTAAGGTGCTGGGCTGGTGGGGGCTAAGACTAAGTCCGAATTACTCCTTAAACAAGGCAAGTCTGTCAGAACACCTGCCCCCAATCAGGACAGAGTGTCCAGAGTGCCTCAGATGAACTCCAGGTGTTTGGAGTTTGGAGTTTGGAGTTTCTGCCACGCTGAGCTGAGTCCCACCCTCACTTCCGGGTTGCACCAAGTAAACTTTTTACCCCTCTGTCCTAGTTAAACAGACCTGATATGAAGTTCTTCAGAGATATCCGCTAGCAGTGTCCTAATGTTTCTGGAGTTGTTGACTTAAAGATCAATTCGGAGACTTATTTTATTGTTGATTTGAGAGAAAATTGGAGGAGGACGCAGAGAGTCACGTTTTCACTCCACCATCTTGGCTCCGACCCCCCTGCTGGTCGTTTCTTATAGAGCAATAATATTCAATAACATTCATATACGATAATTTTTTCAGCTACTCTCCAATTGATGGGCATCCATTCAGTTTCCAGTTTCTAGCCACTACAAAAAGGGCTGCCACAAACATTCTTGTATATGTGGGTCCCTTTCCTTCCTTTAAGATTTCTTTGGGATATAAGCCCAATAGAAACATTGCTGGGTCAAAGGGTATGCAGTTTGATAAGTTTTTGAGAATAGCTTCAAATTGCTCTCCAGAATGGTTGGATCCGTTCACAATTCCACCAATAATGTATCAGTGTCCCAGCTTTCCCACATCCCCTCCAACACTTGTCATTATCCTTTCCTGTCATTTTAGCCAATCTGACAGGTGTGTAGTGGTACCTCAGAGTTGTCTTAATTTGCATTTCTCTGATCAATAGTGATTTTTGGAGCACCTTTTCATATGATTATAAATAGTTTTAATTTCATCATCTGAAAATTGTCTGTTCATATCCCTTGACCACTTATCTATTGAAGAGTGGCTTGAATTCTTATATATATTCTATATATTTATATATTTTCTATTGGGCCTATGTCCCAAAGAGATTTTAAAGGAAAAAAAAAAGGGCCCCACATGTGTAAGAATGTTTGTGGCAGCCCTTTTTGTAGTGGCTAGAAACTGGAAACTGAATGGATGCCCATCAGTTGAGAGTGGCTGAATAAATTATGATATATGAATGTTATGGAATATTATTGTTCTGTGAGAAACGACCAGCGGGATGATTTCAGAGAGACCTGGAGAGACTTACATGAACTGATGGTGAGTGAAATGAGCAGAACCAGGAGATCATTATACACGACAACAATAAGACTATATGATGATCAATTCTGATGGACATGTTCTCTTCAACAATGAAATGCTTCATACCAGTTCCAGTTGGTCAGTGAAGAAAGCCATATACACCCAGAGAGAGGGATGTGAAATGTGGACCACAACATAACATTTTCATGCTCTCTATTGATGTTTGCTTGCATTGGGTTTCCTTTCTGAGATTTTTTTTTTCTTGTAGACACGATTTTTCTTGCATAGTAAGATGTGTGGAAATATTTATACATATATTTGATTTGTCAAGTATTTTAGCATAATTAACATGTAGTGGACTTCCTGCCATCTAGGGGAGGGGTGGGAAGTAGGGGAGAAAATTTTGCAACAAAGCTTTATAAGGGTCATTGTTGAAGAATTACCCATACATATGTTTTATAAATAAAAAGCTTCAATTAAAAAAAAAGAAGAAGAAAAAAAGAAATATAGGAGATTCTGAAATAAGCCTAGGAGAGTTTTTGCCAGGAGGGTGGAGGGTGGTAAGGGGCAGGAACCATAGATTCTGAAGAGAATTTTTTCATTTTTCTTGATCCTGCTATCCTTGCCTTATTATCCTAGATTCTGTCTTTTCCCATATTGGTGAACTCCACATTTCTCTTAAAGTTAAGAACATGATTTATGATTACTTATTAGATACTGGAGCTTCTAATTTGGTTTTGATGACAAACAAGATTCTGATTGTATTTTCCTGCTGGATCTCTAAATGTCATCTGGATCTCAGGAAAACCTCAAAGTATACGCAGTATCTGTTGGTTTTCTTTCAGTAGAAGATTCCTTTTTCCTGATGCCTAATTCTTCTGTCAACTTGTTAGACCATAATCCCCTTTCTGAACTTAGGACCCTTATTTACTGTTCCCTTGGTGGATCGTTTCTTGCAAGTGCCTGAGAACTCTCTCCTCCCTTGCCCTTTTTTGTTAGGGAACATTGTTCCCTATTGTTTCAGAATGCTCAAGATGTCCTTCACAATAGCCCTGGTATTTCATTTGACATTTCTGATTCTCTGTGGGTGATTTCATCCTCAGATGTAGGATTCTTAAAATCCACTGTCCTTTATATGATCAAGACAAAAGGAGGCCCTCTCCTGCCCCTCCATTCCTCAGTATTCTTTGTATATGGAGGCTATGGAAGGTGGTATACTTGTAATTGAAGGATCAAGGTATTATTGTTCCATGTAAATCTCCTTGTAACCCTTTTTTTCTCCCTGATGAAAACCAACCAACCAACCAACCAATTCAGGCTCAAATGGGAAACGTATTTATTACTTGTACAAGATTTACACATTATTGATGCCTAAGTTATACCCATATACCTAGTAGTCGCCAGTCCCATGACCATTTTCTCAATTCTCTGAGGTTCCTTTTTTTTTTTTTAACTGATAGATCTTTACTCATTTTTAAAAAAAGCATCGTCATTTACCCAAATCCCAGATACCTGCTTGGTATGAAAGTAAATAGATACTGAGAGTCTGGGTGATGGCTTTGCTTACACCTGAAAGAACACACATTAGATATGAATTCATCTGCTTCAAGAGTATTTAGACTCATCTGCTTTTTTTTCCTGAATTTTACATAGGACTTGGCTTCCATTACTTTTTAAGGCTCCTCTCTGGTTCATTATATTGATGGTCAACCTATTAGTAGCAACTGTTATGAAGTGTAACAGTGACAGCTGTTATCTTGTTCCAGCTTCGTCTGAGGGGTCATAAGATTTCTAAATCAAAGATGCAGCAGTGCTTCTTCCCTAAGTTGGAGTACTTTGGTTTAATTCCTCTTTATAATAATTATCAGTTCTCACAGCCAAAAGACAATTAAGTGCTATTTTGGGTGCACCTGGATATTGCTGCCAATGGATTCCGTCATTTGGTGAGATCATTAAACTTCTGGTCTTCCTAATGCAAGATAATGTTTCAGAACTTTTGCACCTTGAACCAGAACATCTTACTGTCCTTTTGTATCTACACTGTCTCATTGGGCCTTTAAAGTTCTGTTGCACGGGTGCTGTGATTCAGAGGGGTTTCTTGACTCCTGGTGTTGTCGTTGCCAATGCACAGACTTTAGTGAACTATCTGCTGCAGCTTAGTAGTGCTTTGGCAGTTGTCCAGCCCACACTAATGATACTGACCTTGGTTCAAGAAATTACAACCTTTCTGATGCTGTTAATAACCTGACGCCTTGAGGACCCTCTGCATGTCTTTCTGCTTTAGTGGATGTTGGACTCTATCTTCTAATGGCTCTGAAATTGCAAACTAGAAGTTGTGTTTTTGTGCCATGCAGGTATCTGGGATCTGGATGATTGCAGAAGGCAAGACAGTCCGTATTTGGAATTTCTGTCACCAAGTATGTCTGTCCATTAGGGGGCCATTTCAAATTTAATGGGACCCTTGATGCCATCAAATTTAGAACTGTATCACTTGTGGTTACCACTTCCTTTCTGAGTTTCATTTCTGTGTCATCAAGAAGTAAAATCATAATGATAATGTAGATTTAGGAAATTTGAAGAATGACTTTTGCTTTTCCTAATAATACCAAAGAAACACTCTTATTTGTGTTAAAACCTACCTTTTTAATGAGATTAGAGACAAGAAACCTCAGTGCACCTTTTTATTTGTTTTTTATGCTTTTAAATTTTATTATTTTTCCCCATATTTATTTATTTAAAGAAACAGAATAAGAAAAAAACAAAAACAAAAAAGGAATATCAAAAAAAATGTAACTATATAAAAGAGAACATTGTCATGTGTCCCCCCAGAACATAGGGAGGATTCAAAATATATAACAACAAATACCAGTTCATGAAAGTATAAATATTAGTAGAAGAAATTATATTCAAGAGTGTCCATCTTTTCTTTACTTCCTCATAAATGGTTCTTTTATTCTCTGCTGTGCGCCTTCTTCAATGTACTTTTTTGGTCATCCTTTTTTTTATAATGGCTCAAGGTGGACCAAATGTGATATAACCTTCAAAATGTACTTATTTTATTAGGACAATAAAACCCTTGAGGGAATTAAATATTCCCCTTCAAAAGTTCCTGATAGACTGAGTATCCTTTGGACCGTTGTTTGGTTGTAGCAGTAAAGTTGGTGGCCGTATTCCTCTCTTCCTCTGAATTGGTTTGATGCATGAGAGACCATCTGTTTGACTCTGCTAGTATCAGGCTTTAATCATCCCATAAGTCTAGTGCAAAAGAAAACTATCAGAAGCTGGGGAGCATGGTAGTTTAAACATCAAAAAAAAAAAAATAGAAGATACCATAGCTAGTGGAGATTTAAATACAATCCAAAACCCTGTGAAAGAATATGGGCTAGGGAAGAAGATCCTGTGGTCTTTGATTTCCCTTTGTAGGGGCTGCAGCACTAGAGTAGGCTGCTAAAAACCACTCACTTGAAATTGAGACCAAAATCAAGTAAATGGCCTCTCTCTGCTTTCATTATCGCTCTTAGGTTTTGTATTATTAGATATAGATAAAAGATACCAGCGCAAATGGGCTTATACAATTGTATAGTCTTAGACCTTATTGTGGCTCTGAATCATTTAGTCTTGTTGTTTCTATATTAGCTGATCAGGAGAAAACATGATAAATTTTCATAAAATCCAACATGTTATAGCAGAAACACAGTTACCTAAACCAGGTGACCCTTGCTGAGATATTTTTCCTTTAGGTTCATTTAGTTGCAGGGAAATAGTATATTAGCCATCATAAGTAAATGGGCTCTCTTTGCTTTCATTATTGCTCTCAGATTTTGTATTAGCTATTATATTAAGCAATATAAAAAAGTGCTTCCTAGCGAACTTTTTTTTTGTATGTAATGCTGATAATGAACATATTTTTAAAAACACCTTATAAATTTGATTTATAATATGATGCTGGAGAAACTGAGGCAAGATAGAGATAAGGTTTTAATATTTCAATAGTGGAGAATTTGGACTAGCCAAAATTATTTGGCACAATGGGACTCTTTTCTCAAAACACCCAGCAGCAAGCAATTAATCCCAGAGACTTTTATAGGGCTCCTATCAAGGAAACAAAGGCAAGGCGGGGGCGGGGGGAGGACACTGGGTGAGTAGACGAGCCATAATTTCAGGAAAGGATCATAATTTTAGTTCTGACAGGTTAGGAGCAGGAGACAGAGTCTAGGGCAAAAGATAGTAACTATATCCAGGCATTTGAGATAAGCCATCTGTAGTTCTATGATTCACTGGAATGTGAAAGTGGCCAGAGGTTTGAGGCCCCAATTCTCTCAGTCCCAATGGGGCAGGAAAGAGAAACTTAGGTATTACAATTCAGAGAAAATGAGGCAGGGAAACTGAGGCATTACAATAATGGTCCATGGGAGTGAGTGGCAAGGATCAAAGGGGGAAACTGAAAAACAAACTGACTTCATCTTGTGAATGTTGATTCATTTTGTGAACAATCTTCATTTTGTGGTTTTCACGTAAATTATCTGATTTGGGGGAATTCCACTCATTTGTTCTCTCTCCTCCCCCAACATGAAAAAGACCAGATCTCTTCTCCAGTACTTAATCTTACATCCTGTTTTGTATCTTTTATATTGTTTTGTGGTTTTTTTAATATAAAAAAAATTGTGCAGAATCTGTATTCAAAGTCTTTATGTCTGCTGAGGGGCCCTGGTGTAAATGTACCTGGCGTGCTTTGCAAGAGATTGAGAAGTGGAGACACCTGAGTCCAGAAGGCCTTTTTTTTGGAATTTGACTATGGAAAGGAGAAAAGAAGGAATGATAGTTTGATGAGAGGGTATGATCAAGTAATTGCTTTTTGGGGGGGGAGGTGAATACTTTTTTTATAATAGTTTTTTTATTTTTCAAAATACATGCAAAGATAATTTTCAACATTGCAGAACCTTGTGTTCCATATTTTTTTTTCATATATCTCCCCCCTTAGACAGCAAGTAATCCAATATAGGTTAAATATGTGCAATTCTTCTAACCATATTTTCACATTTATCATGCTGCACGAGGAAAAATCAGATAAAAAATTTAAAAAGAGAAAAAAAAAGCAGACAACAAAAAAGATGAAAATACTATGTTGTGATTCATCACAAGTCTATTGGAATTGTC
The DNA here is from genome assembly GCA_023553655.1 of Myrmecobius fasciatus. Classification (NCBI taxonomy): domain Eukaryota; kingdom Metazoa; phylum Chordata; class Mammalia; order Dasyuromorphia; family Myrmecobiidae; genus Myrmecobius; species Myrmecobius fasciatus. Next base: position 1,302,105 of record JAJPUD010000007.1, on the reverse strand, counting down.
CTAAATCACCTCATTGTTGAAAAGAGCCAAGTCCATCAGAGTTGATCATCAAATAATTTTGTTGCTATGTATACAATGTTTTCAAGGTTCTACTCACTTCACTAAGCATTAGTTCATGTAAGTTTCTCCAAGCCTTTCTGAAATCATCCTGCTGATCGTTTCTTATAGAACAATAATATTCCATAAGTGATTGTTTTTAAGGATGGAATCAAGTCTTGATATTAATATTTGAAAATTGGGGAGGGGGTGATAAAAGGGACAACCTGCAAGAGAAAAATAAGAAATCAAGGATAAAACATGGAGGACTTGGTAATGGGAAGAAGAACTATCTCATTCTTAGAGGCAGAAGGAGAAAAGGACAAGGGATGATACTGAGGTGATATAAAATATGAGATTAACAGAATAAGCATTTATTAAGCACCTCCTATGTGTCAGGCACTGTGCTAAGCACTTTACATATATTTCATTTGATTTGTACAACAAGCCTGGGAGGTAGATGCTGTTGTTATCCCTATTTTACAGTTTAGGAAACAGAGGTAGACAGAGCAAATGATTTGCCTGTGGTCATATAGCTGGCAGGTATTTGGGGCAGGATTTGAATTTGGGTCTTTCTAACTCCAGGCCCAGTGCTCTATCCACTGTACCAGTTAGCTACCTATAGAGGGAGATAATTTTTTTTTTAAAGCTTTTTATTTGCAAAACATATGTATGGGTAATTCTTCAACATTGACCCTTACAAAGCTTTGTTACAAATTTTTCCCCCTAGTCCCTACCGCTCCCCTAGATGGCAGGAAGTGTACTACATGTTAATTGTTAAAATACTTGACAAATTGAATATATGTATACATATTTCCACCCTAATCATTGTTGTGCCAAAAAAATCGTATCTACAAGAAAAAAAATCAGAAAGGAAACACAATGCAAGCAAACAGCAATAGAGACCATGAAAATGTTATGTTGTCCACATTTCACATCCCTCTCTCTGGGTGTATATGGCTTTCTTCACTGGCCAATTGGAACTGGTTAGAAATATTTCATTGTTGAAGAGAGCTATGACCATCAGAATTGATCATCATATAGTCTTGTTGCTGTGTATAATGATCTCCTGGTTCTGCTCATTTCACTCAGCATCTGTTCATGCAAGCCTGGGAGATAATAATTTTAAGGATGGTCTCAATTTAAAATTCAGATTTCTTTGTGGAAAGCCATAATCTGGATAAAGGGAAAGCATGAGTGGAGCACATTTTGATGATAAAGCAATAAGGAGCAAAGGTAATATTGTGTGAATATTCCATGTTTATCAGCAAAAAGAGATCAGGAATCTTGAGTTCTAGAGAGAAATCACTATTCTGGTGGTGAGGTGTTGTTGAAAAGGACTACTAGTTTTCCACACATCTAATTGAGAAATTGAACAACCAATAAATTTTAAATTTACTTTTTTTCTAAGAGAGTAGAGGAAGCAATAATAAGCCTTACTCCACTACTATTTTCTGACAAGAAGAATTGACTGGTAATGATGGAAGCCTTTGCAGGAAGATATTACCTTATTCTGGAATATATGATAATAAGGACAATGAAAGTATAACTAGACACAATTATATATACCTTGTATTTTAGAAGAGTAGATTTCAAAAATTTCGAGTAGAGGACAAGTAAAATTTGTGGTCTAAGATATTGAAGGATCATGTTATGTAAGGCAACATAACTATTGCAGAGACACTGAATATAGAAATTGACTTATTTGGAAATACTAATTTTTATTTTCAAAAAGTTAAATTTTTATTGCTGGTACTTCTTCCCTCCCATCCTCAGAGAACCATCTACTATAACATAGACTAAAAAGAAAAGAAAAGGAAGAGCCAAAACAACTTATATAGCAATCAATTATATTGGTATATACAGTCACAAGCCTTCAGATCTGTAGAGTTGGGAAACTGCCAAAGATGAGAAAAGATGGCAGTAGTCAGTGTTAGAGGAGTTGTGGGAGGATAGACAGGCCTAATGCATTGTTGATGGAGCTGTGAATCTGTTTAACCATTTTGATAGGCAGTTTGGAAGTGTGAAAGTAAAGTAACTTCTTGTTTAATCTATATTGGATTGCTTGCTGAATTGGGGAGGGAGTGGAAAGGAGGAGAGGGAAGAAAATTTGGAACAAAAGGTTTTGCAAAGGTGAGTGTTGAAAACTATCTTTGGAAAAATATAATACTATTAAAATGATGGCTAAAAACTTAAAAAAAAAAGTGAGTAAAATGAGTGGACTCTCTGGCTCAGAGACTCTGCTACTAGAGTTATATTCCAAAGTGACTATTAATAAGAATAAAGTCCTCATATACACACAAATATTTATACCAACATTTTTTATGGTAGCAAAGATGAGGTAAAAAAGCTTATCCACTGGGGAACGACTAAAGAAATTGTGACACATTAACCTATTGGAATATTCAAGAAGATGACTAGGTCAAATTCAAGGAATTATGAGAAGATCTACATGAATTAAATCAGAGAAGTGAGCAGAGCCAAGGAAACAAATAACTAGGTGGTATAGTGGATAGCGTGTCAGGCCTGGAGTCAGGAAGACTCATTTTCATGACTTCAAATCCAACCTCAGACACATAGTAGCTGTGTAACTGTGCAAGCACTTAATTAAGCCTGTTGTCTCAGTTCCTTCTCTGTAAAGTGAGCTAGAGAAGGAAATGGCAAACCACTCCAGTCTGTTTGCTGAAAAAGTCCCAAATGGGGTCATGAAGAATCAGATATGACTGAACAACAAAAATAATCTATGTATTTCTCAACCACATCTACTGTTGCTGTTTAGTTATTTCAGTCATGTTCCAGTTTTCACGACTCATTTGGGTTTTTCTACAAAGATAGAGGATTGGTTTGTCATTTTCTTACTTTAGGCCTGGCATTCTATCTCTACTTCACTATCTAATTTGCCTTGTATTTTATTTAACAGATCCTTTTAGAATAAACCTTAAAACTTTTGGCTCTAGTTTCTTCAGTAAAATGTTCAGTTCCATATTTTCTTTGGTATTTATCTATTAGAGTTAGCAAAATGAGAGGACATTGAAATCTCCTGACACTAATATATTTATTTGAGAATATAGATGCTCCAAATATCTGTTTGGAGTATGTTTAATAATGCAAGATATACATTTAATATTGATAATGGTTTTTGATTTATTGCTCTTTTTAGTATAATCTAGTTCCCTTGTTTAACCCTTTTTATATTTTGAATGTTTATTTTTGTGTTATCTGTTAGCATGATTTCAACTTTTACCTTTCGGTTTCACTTGATAGATAGCAAATTTTTTCCATGCCCTCATTTTTCTTCTACGTATACATTTGTTTTTAAAAATGTGATTATAGGGTTTTGTTTTCATATTCTGTCATTCTTTTGTTTTGTTGAACCTATTCATGTTGAGAATTGTATGAGTTATGTTTATCTTTTTCTCCATTTGTCTCAAATAGATTTTTTTCCCTCGCTTTCTCTGTAAACTCAGCATAATGTCTGAATCTTCAGTTATTTTATCTTACTCTACTTTTTTTTATTAAAGCTTTTTGTATGCGAACAATATACATAAGTAATTTTTCAACATTGACCCTTGCAAAACTTTCTGTTACAAATATTCCCTCCTACCTCCCACTCCCTTCCCTAGATGGCAAGAAGTCTAATACATGTTAATTATTTAAAAATATTTGATAGATCGAATATGTGTGTATATATATTTATACAGTTATCTTGTTGTACAGGGAAGAGAAAAAAATAAAAATAAAAAACCTGAGAAGGAAAACATAATGTAAGCAAACATCGATAGAAAGTGTGAAAATGCTATGTTGTGGTCCAGACTCAGATCCCACAGGCCTCTCCCTGGGTGCATATGGCTCTCCTTATCACTGAACAACTGGAACTGGTTTGAAACATCTCATTATTATTTTTTTTATTATTATTAAAGCTTATTATTTGTATAACATACGTATGGGTAGTTCCTCAGCATTGATCTTTACAAAGCTTTCCATTACAAACCTTACCCCCAGTACCCTCCCCTCCCCCAGATGGCAGGAAGTCCACTACATGTTAATAATGTTAAAATACTTAAGAAGTTGTGCAAGAAAAATCCTATCTTCAAGAAAAAAAAAGAAAATCAGAGAAAGGAAACACAATGCAAGCAGACATCAACAGCATGAAAATGCTATGAAACATCTTATTATTGAAGAGAGAACCATGTCCATCAGAATTGATCATCATATAGTCTTATTGTTACCATGTACAATGATCTCCTGGTTCTGCTCATTTCATTTAGCATCAGTTCATGCAAGTCTCTCCAGGCCTCTCTGAAATCATCCTGCTGGTCATTTCTTACAGAGCAATAATATTCCATAACATTCATATACCATAATTTATTCAGCCATTCTCCAATTGATGGGCATCCAATCAGTTTCCAGTTTCTAGCCACTACAAAAAGGGCTGCTACAAACATTTTTGCACATGTGGGTCCCTTTCCCTTCTTTAAGATCTCTTTGGGATATAGGCCCAATAGAAACACCGCTGGGTCAAAGGATATGCAGTTTGATAACTTTTTGAGCATAGTTCCAAATTGCTCTCCGGAATGGTCGAATCCGTTCACAGTTCCACCAACAATGTATCAATGTTCCAGTTTTCCCATATCCCCTCCAACATTTGTCATTATCATTTCCTGACATCTTAGCCAAGTGTGGGTCAAGCCCTAGTTTCTTCCACACTAGTTTTCAATTTTCCCAGCAGTTTTTGTCAAATAGTGAGTTCTTATCCCAAAAGCTGGGGTCTTTGGGTTTATCAAACACTAAATTGCTATAGTTATTGCCTGGTTTGTCCTGTGATCCAATCGTATTCCACTGATCATCTGCTCTTATTTCTTAGCCGGTACCAAATGGTTTTGTTGACTGTTGCTTTATAATATAATTTTAGATCTGGCACAGCAAGGCCACCCTATCAGCCTTTTTTTTTTTTTTTTCATTAATTCCCTTGAGATTCTTGACCTTTTGTTCTTCCAAATGGACTTTGCTGCTATTTTTTTCTAGATTTGTAAAATAATTTCTTGGGAGTTTTATTGGTATGGCATTAAATAAGTAAATTAGTTTGGGTACTGGCATTTTTATTATATTTGCTCAGCCTACCCATGAGTGCTTGATGTTTTTCCAACTGATTAGATTTGACTTTATTTGTGTGGAAAGTGTTTTGTAGTTTAGTTCATATAGTTCCTGACTGTTCCTTGGCAGATAGATTCCCAGATATTTTATGCTATCAACAGTTATTTTGAATGGAATTTCTTTTTG
>JAJPUD010000007.1:1260706-1293627 GCA_023553655.1 Myrmecobius fasciatus | reverse complement strand
TTTTTTTTTTTTTTTTTTTTTTTTTTTTTTTTTTTTTTTTAGTTCAGTAGTTTAATTTCTTAGGGCTTGCCCAGGGGCTGCCATTTTTTTTTTGAGCCTTCTGTTGCATGAATTACAATATTGGCAAAGCTGTTGCCTGATCTGGAGTGGACAGTTTGTATAAACAGTGGGCCATGAAGGCAAGAGTTAGAGGTATTGGAAGCAAAAGAATCATTGTACAAGTGTACAAAGTAAGAAGGAATCTGTCACCAGTTGGAGTTTAAGAACTGGAAGTGTGGAACTGCAGAATGGGAATCTCAGAACCCAAGGATTAGCAGGACAGCATATTTGGTACCCGGTACAAGCAGATAACTTCCAATTTGCCTTGTATTTAGCAGGTGACTAGTCTGTGGCTAAACATATATTTTCAACCAGTTATAACCAGACAGTTTGCTGTGTGAAAAATAATTGTAGTCGAGTCAGTGGCAGTCAGTTAGTAGATATTAATAAAGCATATGTACTAACATAATATGTATGTACTAACATGATCACCTTAACAGCAAGGTGTTGCAATGCAAAGAATATTGAACTTGGTGTCACATCAAATGTGTGCCCATGGGCATTTAAGTCACTGGTGTTAGCTGAACTTGAATCCCCTCCACCATAAAATTAGAAGATTACTTCTAAATTCTTGCCTGAAAGGAAATTTGTGAAAAGCTCAATAAACATGAATATTAATGCAGAATTTGGTAGAGTGAATTTCCCTTGGACTCTCTCCAAGAATATTATTGGAAATATCAGGAAGACTATGTTATAGTATTAGTTTCTCTACAAACTCTTATAGGATAATCACAGCATTATGCTGAAGGCTATAGAATATTAGTGAATTTATTTAAACTATTGAAAATTTACTTTTATATCTATCTGAGCATAGTCTCTTGTTAATGAACTAAAAGAATTTGACAAGCATTATGACCTTTGATAAAGATATATATATATTTAGGGCAGCTAGGTGGCGCAGTGGATACAGCACCAGCCCTGAAGTTAGGAGGACCTGAGTTCAAATCTGGTTCAGACACTTAACATTCCCTAGCTGTGTGACCCTGGGCAAGTCACTTAACCTCAATTGCCTCAGCAAAAAAGGGGGAAAAAAAAGTATATATTTGGGATTCTAGAAATTTATAAATAGATTATAAAATAAAATATAGATCTTAGACCTTCGTTATCCATCTTTGAATATTCATTATTACATAGAATAAGTTGAATAAATTTGGCCCTCAATGAAGTTATAAAAAATGATGTAAAATGATTTTATTATATTGAATAATCTGCTCCTACAATTATGTAATTCTCTTTTCTCTCTCCAGATAACTCAAATTAAGTGCTAAAGAGATTTTACTTTATTCTTCTAAAATATTTAGAATTCTATGGGTGAGAGGCAGTTAGATGGTCCAGTGTGTAGAGCACTGGCCCTGAAGTCAGGAGGTCTTAAGTTCAAATCTGGTCTCACATACTTATCATTTTGTAGTTGCTTGACTCTGGGCAAGTCATTTAATCCCAATTGCTTTGTCCAAAAAATATATATATACTTAATAGATATTTCATTGTATAATATTGGGTTCTGTCTTTTAACTATGTACTAGTGAACTTGTGAAATTTCTTAACTCATGAAACTATGATTATTTGATTTCTATAATTTATCTATTTTGACTACAAAGTGTTTTTTTTGCTCTTAAAAGAAAATAATTAATTTTTTTTCTTTCTAGAAAAATTGATTGCATATCAGCCAGAGTTTCATGCCTTGAAGCAGCGTCTCCGTATAGCTGAACATAGAATTTTGCAACGTTCTTCTGAACTAAATGCAATTTTAGAGCAATTCAGACGTGTAATAGCAGAAACAAATGGAACCAAGGCTGCATCTAGTAATTTTTCAGGTATAATAGATATTTTTGGGTATATTTTTTCTTGGTATCTGTCTTGAAAAATTTTGAAAACGGCACAATGTTAGGAGTGTTTTGAAATAAAAGTGAAATGAAAATTTGTAGAAAATTATTCATCAATTTATGTGCTATAGACTTTTATGTGGTATAGATTGTCACATGAAGTCAGCTTTTGTTATTCTTCCCTGGTAAGCTTAGCCATTAGAAAGAAAAATAGCATCATCACAGACCTTCATTCTGTTGTGGTGAAGTGAACAATTAACTAAAATTGTTTAAGAGCATATAAAGGCAAATTATATTGGTTGAGTTTACGTAGAATGAAAATTGGTTTTATTTCTTTTTTTGAAATACAATATGAAGGGGCAGCTAGGTAGTGCAGTGGATAGAGCACCAGCCCTGAAGTCAAGAGGACCTGAGTTCAAATGTGGCCTCACATATTAAACACTTCCTAGCTGTGTGATCCTGGACAAGGCACTTAACCCCAATTGCCTCAGCAAAAAAAAAAAAAAAAAAAAATAGAAATACAATATGAAGTTATTAGATTGCTCAAAGGTTTTGCTTTACATTTCCTCATAATGCATGTGTAATTTTTGTATCTGCATAACAGCTTTGCAACCTATGTTCAGAACCAAAATAGCTCCTTCAAAAATAAGATAATTGTGTATTTAGGCCTTCAGGACTAAATAAAAACATTAACCCTAATTTCAGTTAAATGGAAAAAACAAGCCTGTTCCTAAGCAGGAAGTGGTTTAGATCCTACAAATACTTATAAACTCATTGTTTTGTAAAGTCAGAGACTTGCTTGAGCTTTCCTAAATTTCTTCCAAATACTTAAAAAAATATTGCTTCCATATAAATTCTGGAGTGGCAGAACCTACAAAAAAACGAAGTTAACAATTTTTCCAACCCAAGACAATTCAGGAGGTTGGCAGGAAAGTCTGCTGCAATGGGGATGAAATTGGAGTGCAGGCCAATCCAGCGCCAATCCAAGCCCCAGAAGACCAAGAATGTGCCTTGGGAATTAGCAGTGACAATGGCCAATTTCAGAGCTCTCAGCCCACAGATGGTAAAGGGCTCAAACAACTGGTGAGAAGAAGGTTTAGGGATCCCTCTGCTGGCACTAGAGGCAGGACTCTGTGCTCATACTCAGATCCAGGTTTGCAATTCTGAGTGTCTCTGTTCAAGGCAAGGAGGAGCACTAGCCCACCAGAACTTGTGGCCATAGGGGAGCAGCAGCTGGTCATTCCAGTGTAGAAAATAGTGCTTGTGGTCCCTCACGGACCAGAGCACAGGCCAGGACAAAAGTAAATACACCTCTCCTTAAATCATAGCCTTTGAAGCATGGAGAGCCTTCAGACCTCCAGAACTAGCTGTGAAAACAGCTGCACAAAAACCTTGAGCTTGGAACTATGCATCCTCCACTCCAGAAGCAGAGCTGTATTTTACCATACAGTTAAAAGTCAAGAATTAAGCTGGATAAATGGAGAAATAGCCGAAAAAAAAAATTGTCTATAAAAAGCAATTATGGTGTGACAAGGAAGATCTAAATACGCATTCAGAAGACAACAGAGTCAAAAGTTACATGCAAAGCCTCAAAAAAAATATGGATTAATCTCAGACCATGGAAATACTCAAAAAGAATTTTTAAAATCAAGTAAGAGAGGTAGAAAAGAGAAATAAAAGTGATGCAAGAAAATCATGAAAAAAAGAGTCAACATCTTGGTAAAGAAGGTATAAATCTCCCCCCCCCAAAAAAAAAAATGAAAGAAAATAACACCTTAGAAACAGACTAAACCAAATAGTAAAAAAGGTACAAAAATCCAACAAGGAGAATAATGCCTTGTAAAATAGAATTGGCTAGATGGCCAAATACAAAAAGAGCACAAAAATTCAGTGAAGAAAAGAACTCCTTAAAAGTAGAATTGGCCAAATGGGAAAGGTGGAACAAAAGCTTACTGAAGAAAATAATTCCTAAAAATTGAGCAAATGGAAGCCAATGAGACTAGACATATCAAAAAACAATATACAAAATTAAAAGAATGAAAAAAGTAGAACACAGTATGAAATATCTCATGGGAAAAAATGACCTGGAAAATAGGTTTAGGAGAGATAACTTAAAAATTAGTAGATTATCTAAAAGCCATGATCAAAAAAAGAGACATTGTATTTCAAGAAATTACCCAGGACTGCCCTCATATTTTAGAGGCAGAGGGTAAAATATAAATTGAAAGAATCTACTGAAAAAATATCATAATAATAACTCCTAGGAGTATTATAATCAAATTCCAATGCTCTCAGATCAAGGAGAAAATATTGCAAGCATCCAGAAAGAAATACTTTTTCAAGGTTTGTGGAGCCAAAGGATAACACAGTATTTAGTAGCTTCCACATTAAAGGATCAGAGTACTTGGAATATGATATTTTGGAAGCCAAAGGAGCAAAGATTACACCCAAGAATAACCTATCCTGCAATATAATCTTTCAGAGGGGAAATGGATATTCAGTGAAATAAAAGACTTTCAGATATTCATGATGAAAAGATCAGAGCTTCATGGGTAAGCTGAGCGAATATAATAAAAGTGACAATACTACCCAAACAAATTTACTTATTTAGTGCCATACCAATCAAACTCCCAAGAAATTATTTTACAGATCTAGAAAAAATAGTAGCAAAGTTCATTTGGAAGAACAAAAGGTCAAGAATTTAAGGGAATTAATGGAAAAAAAAAGGCAGATGAAGGTGGCCTTGCTGTACCAGATCTAAAACTATATTATAAAGCTGTGGTCATCAAAACCAGTTGGTACTGGCTAAGAAACAGAGGAGTCAATCAGTGGCATAGGATAGGATCACAGGACAGACTAGGCAATAACTATAACAATTTAGCGTTTGATAAGCCCAAAGACCCCAGCTTCTGGGATAAGTACTCACTATTTGACAAAAACTGCTGGGAAAATTGGAAACTAGTGTGGAAGAAATTAGGGCTTGACCCACACCTAACACCACATACCAAGATAAGATCTAAATGGGTTCATGATTTAGATGTAAAGAGTGATATTATAAGCAAATCAGAGGAACACAGGATAGTTTACCTCTCAGACATGTGGAGATGGAATAAATTTATGTCCAAAAAAGATCTGGAACTCTTAATTGAACACCAGATGAATAATTTTGACTATATTAAGTTAAAAAGTTTTTGTACAAACAAAACTAATGCAGACAAGATTAGGAGGGAAGCAATAAATTGGGAAATCATTTTTACATTTAAGGGTTCTGATAAAGGCCTCATTTCTAAAATACATAGAGAATTGTCTCATATTTATAAGAATTCAAGCCATTCTCCAAATCGATAAATGGTCAAAAGATATGAACAGACAATTTTCAGATGATGAAATTAAAACTATTTCTAGTCATATGAAAAGTTGCTCCAAATCACTATTGATCAGAGAAATGCAAATTAAGACAACTCTGAGGTACCACTACACACCTGTCAGATTGGCTAAAATGACAGGAAAGGATAATGACGAATGTTGGCGGGGATGTGGGAAAACTGGGACGTTGATACACTGTTGGTGGAACTGTGAATGGATCCAACCATTCTGGAGAGCAATTTGGAACTATGCTCAAAAAGCTATCAAACTGTGCATACCCTTTGGCCCAGCAGCATTTCTATTGGGCTTATATCCCAAAGAAATCATAATAGAAGGAAAGGGCCCCACATGTGCAAGAATGTTTGTGGCAGCCATGTTTGTAGTGGCTAGAAACTGGAAACTGAATAGATGCCCATCAATTGAAGAGTGGCTGAATAAATTATGATATATGAATGTTATGGAATATTATTGTTCTGTAAGAAACGATCAGCAGGACGATTTTAAAGAAACCTGGAGAGACTTGCATGAACTGATGCTGAGCGAAGTGAACAGAACCAGGTCATTATATACAGTAACAACAATACTATATGACAATCAGTTCTGATGGACATGGCTCTCTTCAACAATGAAATGTTTCAAACCAGTTCCAATTGTTCAGTGAAGAAAGCCATATACACCCAGATAGAGGGACATGAGATGTGGACCACAACATAACATTTTTACTCTCTCTATTGATGTTTGCTTGCATTGTATTTCCTTTCTCTGATTTTTTTTCTTGTAGATACTATTTTTCTTGCACAACAATGATAAGGGTGGAAATATGTATACATATATTCGATTTGTCAAGTATTTTAACATAATTAACAATTAGTGGATTTCCTGCCATCTAGGAGAGGGGTGGAGACTAAGGGGGAAATTTGTAATGGAAAGCTTTGTAAGGGTCAATGTTGAAGAATTACCCATACATATGTTTTGCAAATAAAAAGCTTTAATTAAAAAATAAAATAAAACTTATTGGATGGCAAAAAAAAAAAAGAAAAGATTAGAGCTGAAGAGAATTTTTTTCTTTCAAATTAAAAGCTCAAGAGATGCATAAAAAGATAAACAAGGAGGAGACATCTTAAGAATTTCAATAAGGTTAAACTGTTTACATTCCTACATGGGAAAAGGTACTTGTAAGTTGTAAAACCTTTCTCATTATTAGGGCAGTTAGAAGGAATATACATAGTTGGCACAGGTGTAAATTGTATAAAATGGAAAAATTATAAAAAAATAACAATAAGGAACAAGAAAGAGGAATGCATTGATAGAAAGGGAAATGGAGAAATTGAATGGAATAAAATACCTAACATAAAAGAGGCATGGAAGAACTTTTACAGTGGAGGGGAAGATGGAGAATATGGAGAGGAGTGAGGAAACGTTACCCTCATCAGAATTGACTCAAAGATAATAGTGAGACTATAAACTTATAGAATGCAGTCAAAATAGTTCTTAAGGGAAATTTTATATCTCTAGATGTTTATATGAATAAAATATAGAAAGAAGAAATCAATGAATTGGGCAAGCAACTAAAAAAGCTAGAAAAAGAACAAATTTTAAAACTCCAATTAAAGGCCAAATTAGAAATTTTGAAAATCAAAGGAGAAGGGGCAGCTAGGTGAATAGAGCACCAGCCCTGAAGTCAGGAGGAACTGAGTTCAAATTTGTCTCAGATACTTAACATTTCCTAGCTGTGTGATCATGGGCAAACCACTTAACCCCAATTGCTTCAGTGAAAAAATAAAAAAGAAAGAAAAGAAAATCAAAGGAGAAATTAATAAAATTGAAAGTAAGAAAACTATTGGACTAATAAATAAAACCAACCATATAGATAAACCTTTGGTTAATTTGACTAGAAAAGACAAAAAAGAAAGCCAAATTAGCAGTATCAAGAATCGAAAAGGTGAACTTACTCCAATGAATAGGAAGTTAAAGCAATAATTAGGAGCTATTTTGCCCAACTGTATGTTAATAAATTTGACAATCTATTTGAAATAGTTGGATATTTACAAAAATATAAATTACCCAACTTAACAGAAGAAGAAATAAAATACTTAATCCCATTTTATTTTTATTTTTTTTTTATTAAAGCTTTTTATTTGCATAACATATGTATGGGTAGTTCCTCAACATTGATCCTTACAAAGCTTTGCGTTACAAAATTTCCCCCTAGTCCCTTCCCCTCCTGTAGATGGCAGGAAGTCTACTACATGTTAATTATATTAAAATACTTGACAAATTGAATATGTGTATACATATTTCCATACTTATCTTGCTGTGCAAGAACAATTGTATCTACATGAACAATAAATATCTGAGAAAGGAAACCCAATGAAAGCAAACATCGATAGAGATCATGGAAATGTTATATTGTGGTCCACATTTCACATCCCTCTCTCTGGGTGTATATGGCTTTCTTCACTGAACATTTGGAACTGATTAACCCCATTTTAGAAAAAGAAATTGAACAAGGCATCAGTGAACTCCCTAAGAAAAATATCTTTAGGGCCAGATGAACTTACAAGTGAATTCTACAAAACATTTAAAGAAATTTCCAATACTATATAAACTATTTGGAAAAATAGGTAAAGAAGGAGTCCTACCAAATTCCTCTTATGACATAGATGTGCTGACATCTAAACCAGGAACAACCTAAACAGAAAATTATAGACCAGTTTCTCTAATAAATATTGATGCAAAAATCTTAAATAAAATATTAGCAAAGAGATAACAATAACTTATCATCATGATGATATATTATGATCAAGTGGAATTTTTTTCTTTTTTTTTTTATTTGCAAAACATGTATGGATAATTCTTCAACATTAATCCTTACATAGCTTTCTGTTACAAATTTTTCCCCCCTACTCCTCACCCCTCCCCTAAATGGCAGGATATCCACTACATGTTAATTATGTTAAAATATCAACTGGCTGGTCTCAGACACGTAACAGCTGTGTGACCCTTGGCAAGTCACTTAACCCCAATTGCCTCAGCAAAAAAAAATAAAATAAAATATGAACTGGAATTTTTACCAAAAATACTGGGCTGATTGAATATCAGGAAAACTATCAGCATAATTGATTATATCAGTAATAAAACTAACAAATAATATGATAATCTCAATAGATGCAGAAAAAGCATTTGACAAAATACAGGTTCCATTCCTAATAAAAACACTAGACAACAAAGGAATAAATGGAGTCTTACTGAAAAATAGCATCTATCAAAAAACTATTAGCAAGCATTATATGTAATGGGAATGAATTAGAAGCATTCTCTGTAAGATCAGGGGTGAAACATAGATGCTTATTATCACAGTTATTCAATATTGTACTAGAAATGTTAGCTTTAGCAATAAAAGAAGAAAAATTAAAGGAATTAAAGTAGGCAATGCGGAAATGAAACTATCACTTTGCAGATAAGATGATATATATGTATATATTTATTTTTAAAGCTTTTTATTTTCAAAACATATGCATAGTTTTCAACATTTACCATTGCAAATCTTACCTTTCAAGTTTTTTTCTCCCTTCCTTCTTCCCACCCCCTACTCCAGATAGCAAGTAACCCAATATATGTTAAACATGTGCGATTCTTCCATACATATTTCCAAAATTATCATGATGCACAAGAAAAATCAGATCTAAAAGGAAAAAATGAGAAAGAAAACTGAAAGCAAGTAAACAACAACAAAATAAAGTGAGAATGTTATGTTGTGATCAACCCTCAGTTCCCACAGTCCTCTCTCTGGGTGTGATGGCTCTCTTTATCACAAGATCATTGGAACTGACCTGAATCACCTTGCTGGTGAAAAGAGCCACGTCTATGATGGCATATTTAGAGAATTCTAGAGAATCAAGTAAAAAATTAATTTTATCACCACTGTAGCAAAGTTGCAGGATATAAAATAAACCCACATAAATCATCAGCATTTCTGTTTATTACCAATGAAGCTCAGCAGTAAGAGATAGAAAGAGAAATTCCTTTTAAAATAAGTGTAGATTATGTAAAATATCTAGAAGTCTACTTGTCAAGAGAAACCCAGGAACTTTATTAACACAATTACAAAATACTTTTCATACAACTAACTTAGAAACAATTGGAAAAAATATCAATTGTTTATGGGTAGTCAGAACTAATATAAAATTGACAATTGTACCTAAATTAATCTACTCATTCAGTGCCATAGCAATTAAAGTACCAAAAAAGTTATTTTATAGAGCTAGAAAAATAATAACAAAATTCATCTGGAAGAACAAAGAGAATTAATGAATTAATTGGAGGAAAATGCAAAGAAAGGTGGCCTACCTATTCTAGACCTAAAATTATTTTATAAAGTGACAGCCATCAAAACCATTTGGTATTGGCTAAGAAACAGAGCTATGGGTCGGTGGAATAGTTAGATACGCAGGACATAATAGTCGTTGCTTTTAGTAATCTAGTGTTTGATAAACCCAAAGACTCCAGCTTGTGGAATAATAACTCACTGACAAAAATTGCTGGGAAAATAGTATGGCAGAAACTAACCATAAATAAATATCTCACGTGAAGTTGAAATGAGTTCATGATTTAGGTGTAAAGGCAGATAGTATAAATAAATTAGGGGAATAAGAAATAGTTTAAGATATGGCTAATGAACATTATGAAATACAAAATAGATAATTTTAATTACATTAAATTTAAAAGGTTTTGCACAAACAAAACCAGTGCAACTAAGATTAGAAGGGAAACTAAACTGGGAAGTGATTTTTACAACCAGCATTTCTGATTTAAAAGCCTCGTTTCTAAAATATATAAAGAAGTAAATTAAGTTTATAAGAAAACAAATCATTCCCCAATTAATAAACGATCAGATGACATGAACAGACAATTTTCAGATGAAGAAATTAAAGCCATTTCTAGTTATATGAAAAAATGCTCTAAATCACTATTAATTAGAGAAATGCAAATTAAAACAACTCTGAGGTGCTACCTCACACCTCTCTGATTTAAAATTACAGGAAAAGATAATGATGAATGTTGGAGGGGATGTGGGAAAATTGGGAAAATGTGGGGAAACAAATGCATTGTTGTTCAAATTGTGAACTGATCTCACCATTCTGGAGAACAATTTGGAACTAAGCCCAAAGGGCTATCAAGGTCTCAATATCCTTTGACCCAGCAATGTTTCTACTGGGCTTGTATCCCAAAGAAATCTTAAAGGAGGAAAGGGTCCCACATGTGCAAAAATGTTTGTAGCAACCCTTTTTGTAAAAATGGCAAGAAACTGGAAACTGAGTGGATGCCCATCAATGAGAATGGCTGAATAAATTATGGTATATGAATGTTATGGAATATTTTTGTTCTATAAGAAATGATCAGGAGGAGGATTTTAGAAAGGCCTGGAGAGACTTACAGAAACTGATAAGTGAGTAGAACCAGGAGAACATTGTATATAGTAACATCAAGATTATGTGATCAGTTGTGATAGATTTGACTCTTCTGAACAATACATTAATCCAAGACAATTCTAATTGATTTTGGATGGAAAATACCATCTGCATCTAGAGAGAGAACTGTGGACATTGAATGCTGATCAAAACATACCCTTTTCACTTTTTGGGGTTTTTTTTCCTTTTTCATGGTTTTTCCTTTTTGTTTGTATTTTTCTTTCACAATCTTACTAATATGGAAATGTTTCAAATGATTGTACATGTATAAGCTATATCAGATTGCTTGCTGTCTTGAAGAAAGGGGAAGTAAGAAAAGGAAGGAGAAAAAAAAATTGGAAATCAAATATTCCAAAAAATGATGGTTGAAAACAATCTTTACTTAAAATTGAAAAAAATAAAATGCTATTGAATTTTTAAAAAGAAATGTAAATTAGACAGTTCTGAGCTAATAATCCACTACTTTAAAAATTGGTTACTATGACAGAAAAGAAAAATGACAAATGTTGGTGGAAGTTTGATAAAATTGATATACTACTGCATTGTTGGTAAAGTTGCAGTCTATTGATGTAACCATTTTGTAGAAAAATTTGGAAATATGCTCAAAGGGCTAGAAAACCATGCAAATGCTTTGACTACGATTAGGTTTATATCCTAAAGGAATATTTAAAAAGGTGGGGGTGGGATTTGGAGGGGGAAGAGACATATAAGTACAAAATATTCATAGTAACTCTTTTAATGGTGGCAAAGAATTGGAAATTGAGGGGATGCCCATCAATTGGGGAATGGCTAAAGAATTTGTAATACGTGATTGTGATAGAATACTATTGTTCTGTAAGAAATGATAAGTAGATGCTTTCAGAAAAACCTTGGAAAGCCTTGTATGAACTGATGCTAAGTGAAATGATCAGAACCAGGAGAACATTGTGCACAGTAAAAACAATATTGTATAGTGATCAACTATGAAGGATTTAGCTCTTCTTAGTAAGTAATACAAAGATCCAAGATAATTCTCAAGGACTTATGATGAAAAATGTGATCTTTTTCCAGAGAAAGAACTGATGGTGTCTGAATTCAGATAGAAGCATGTTTTTTTCTTGTCTTCTTATCTTTCTTATTTATTCATTTATTTATTTATTTTGCTGAGGCAATTGGGATTAAGTGACTTGCCCAGGGTCACACAGCTAGGAAGTGTCTGAGACCAAATTTGAACTCAGGTCCTCCTGACTTCAGGGCTGGTGCTCTAACCACTGCGCCACCTAGCTGCCCCCTTTCTTATTTATTTTTGAGGGGATTGGTTGTCTGTGATTTCTTTTGCAACATGAGTAACCTGGAAATGTTTTGCATGACTGTACTTGTATAACTTCCTTCTAATCACTCGTCTTCTCAGTGGAGATGGTGGAAAGAAAAGAGAGAATCAAAATTTAAAAAAAAGAAAAGAATGTTAAAGATTGTTTTTACATGTAATTGGGGGAAAACTAAATGTTAAATCATTAAAAATGTCCTTCTTATATTTTCTCATTGCTTGAGAGTAACCTCTACCCCCAAAAAAGTGTATGAAGAAGGTAGTAGTAGTAATGGCCTTGAACTAGATTGTTACTGCTTTCAGTTTTCCATCCCTAAAGACAGTGACTCCATGGACACATGTTCATAATGGAATGTTTTGTACTTCTATAGAGTTACCTATCCGAAGAGTAAAATATATAAAATTATATTCATGTCTAGAGATATTATATAGCTTATGATGATAATACTTACAAATATAATTGAAAAGACAAAGACAGAAAGTAAAGATAACTCTGTATGCTCTTATTATAAATAATGGAAGCAACAAAATCCATTAAGCCCTTTGACCATCAGATCTAATCCCTCTGCTCTATATTTTGTTATAACTGCTCTAATAGCTGAACTGATATAAATGCGTTGTTACTTTTTTCCATTTTACATCACAGAATAGGTCTTTTGCCTTAGTTATTGGGATAATGGGTTTTATACCAGGCATTGTTATATTTTGGATATTTTTAAAAACCCATGTGTTATCTTATTTTAAATGTTAATACTTCTGATTTTTTGATCTTGGAAAGTTAGTATTAAATTTGAGAAAATTAAAAACTTTTCATTTTTTATATTGAATTTTTACCATCATATTAAAAGTTTTATTGTTGTGCTTTAATGATAACCCCAAAATATTGGAAAATCACAATCAAAATTTGCTCATTTCTGTTTCTTGTTTAAAATTGTATAAATTAAGCCTCTTAGTTTGAGGGGGAAAAAATGTTTTTCTCCACTATCTGCATTAGGACTTTTGTATTGAAATGCAGCAAGATGAGAAGTTATTTTAAAGTTATATAATATTGCATTTTAATTAGATAAGGATGTTTAGCTTGTGGACTGCATACTATGGATGGTGACTCGTCCATCATAATAGTTTATTCAGAGGTGTTGCTAGCCATTGTGAGTTACAAACAACATCATAAAAATAACAATTGTTATGCTTTAATAGAGAGCAAAAACTTCATTATTGATGTGCGTATTATCCTTGAATCAGCTGTTGCTGTACATTCAGAATATCAACTTATAAAATAACAGAATTAGAATAAAGCTTGAAGAAGAATGAGGAAAAAAGATAGGATATGCATTTGAAACAACTCAGTCTTGATCTATTTTGACAAGTAATTGAAGATGAAAAATGGATGATAGTCAAAATGACAGCAGTTACAATAATCTAATAGAGAAATTTAACTAATCATTTCTATTATAAAGGAAACCAAAGGAATCTTTTTAAAAAATACCATAGTTAGCAAAAGCTCTTGACCATCTGGTTGGGCAAAGGAAGATGGTGATGAAAGGCACTAATAATTTAGAATATAAACTGATTTTTAAAATTTTACAAAGAAAAACAATGAAAGATTGATAACATTGCCTCAAAACAGTAAGAAGCAGTTGAGTTAAAACTAGTTTATAAAAACTCTCGGCAATACACCAGATTAAACAAAACCATTCTAAGATGAAAATGAAAGATAGCAAACAGAAGTAAAATAGAAAGGATCTGAAAAAAATCTTATATAACATAATAATACCATATTTTCTTATGATACTATAGTATTGTATGTGCTTATAAAGGAGGTAGAAACATATCTAAAGAGAATAGAACAGAGCCCTCTTTGCTGAATATAGATCTAAATAATTGGAAAAAAAAAGTTTTGCTTGTTGGTATAAACCAAAATGATACTTATTATCTAAATTAATTCCGCTCATTCAGTACTGTGTCAAATTCCATGTATGTCAAATTCTAGACATAGAAGAATAAAATTTATATAGAACAGTGCTGTCAAATTTCTGCTGGCCTCAGTAGAACCAGATTAAAATACAATTGGGAAATGTTTGACAAAATGAAAGTACAGTACAATTGTAGGTAATGCTAGTATATGGTTTTCCAAGGCAGTATGCACCCATATGTATGTTTCTATTTGAATTTTATATCACTGATATAGAAGAACAAAATGTCAAGAATCTCAAGTATATGCCATCTAGGGGAGAGCATGGGGGAAGGAGTGAGAAATTGGAACACAGGGTTTGCAAAGGCTAATGTTGAAGAATTGTCCATGCCTATGTCTTGAAAAATAAAATAAAAAAAATTAATAATAAAAAAAAGAATCTCAAGTATAATGATAAAAAAAATCAGTACTATATCCCAAACTTTACTACAAAGCTGTGATCATTAAAATGATTTCATAATGGTTTAAAAATGAGGTTGGAACAGATTTGGTAGCCCCTATATAGAAACAAACATACTAAGTAGCACAATGTGTAATTAAAACAAAAACCCTGATTACTAGAGAAAAAGGCTCATTGACAAAAATTCTTGATAAAATTGTGTAACTGTCTGATAGAAATTATGTTTAGACCCACATCTCATACCATATAACCAAGATGAATTTCAAATGAATGTATATATGAGATCTAAAAGGATATATTATAAACAAATTAAAGGAGCAAAGAGGAAATTAGCTCTAAGATCTGTGGGTAGAGGAAAAGTTTATGATTAACCATGGGATAGACAACATCATAAGATCTAATTATTTTAAACATTTCATATTTAAGAGAGGAAATTAGCTCTAAGATGTATGGTTAGGGGAAGAGTTTATGATTATAACCAAGGGATCAAAAAAATCACAAAATAAAATTATTTTAAATATTTCAAATGTAGAAGTTTTGCACAAATAATTCTGGTGTAAAAACTAGAGTAAAAAAACCCAGGTGATTAGGGGAGAATCTTTGCAAATTTCCCTTTTCAAAAAGGTGTCTTTTAAAATATATATCAGTGTATGTGTGTGTGTGTGTATGTTTGTATATGCAACACATATGTATATGTATATAATAAAATCAGATTTACAAGAATAAAAAACACTCTTCAGTAGATAAATAGTCAAATGAAATGCATAGTTTCCAAAAGAAGAATTCTAAACTATCAATCGCATAAAAATGCCCCAAATCACTAAGAATAAAACAACTTTTCAGAATGTCTCTCCCTCCTGTTAGGCTGGCAAAGATAACCGAATCATAAAATGGGAGATGTTCTAGGAGATGTAGGAAAACAAATATCCAAGTGCATTGTTGATGGATCTGTGAATTAATTCATCCATTATGGAAAGCAGTTTGTATTGATGCCCCAGGGTCCATACCTATCCAGACCTTTGGCATGTATGACTACTAGATCTGTAGTGATTTCTCAAAAAACATCAAAGAAAGAGGGAAAGATTCTATAAGTATAACATTGTTTTTAGCACCTCTTTTTATGAATGCCAACAAAAGGGTGCCCTCCTGTTGGCTCCCGGATAAATAAATTGAATGTCTTCCAGATGCTTCTGTTTGTACGTGACATCATGCCAGTTTCACAAGCTCTTTAATTTTGCAGAGCATCTTGGAAGACATCTGTAAGAACTGTGAAGTTTGGCTTGACCATACTCAGAGGGAACTATCAAGTGCTAAATATATTAACAGTTCAAATTTTGATATGCAATTGGATGGACAATGACATATAATGTAAAGTTTGTCCATAAGTATGGCAGATAGCATTAATAGATGGGTTTGGCCCAGAATTAAACAGCAGTAGGAGGAGAATGAACTGAATTGTCTTTAGGAAATTGTGGATATAATTGATTGATCCTAAACTTCTCCAGAAACAAAGACCCATCTTTTTAATACTCATATTATACCACTGTTTTTATATGGTTTCAAGATATAGATCTACAATCTACAAAGAATTAAAAATGAATATTGCTTGGAAAGCAATGGAGAAACTCATGGGAGGTGTGAATAGACTGCAACATATGACCAATGGAGAACTTAAAAGAATAAGCCTGAAAAATATCAAACATATATATAGTAGAAAAAGGTGTTAGGCTGTTTACTAGACAAGAGCCAGGGATAACATGTGTACAAACCAGTTGCTCTACTGGTAGCTTTGTAATTAAAGAAGAAATTGAAGAACTAACAAGATTGGGAGTACTCTGTTGTGAATTTATGGAAGATAGAATAAAGTCATAGAGAAGACATGAATAAATTGCTGTTTGCATTGTTAGAAGGATCATTAAAATCAGTGAGCTTCAGATTGATAGAATTGCCAGATCCATTTGAGAATTTAAGTAGTTAATGTTAAGTATTGAAAATTCTATTTTCTTTCTCTGTTGGCCTATTTTGTTTTATTTAGATTGGTCAAAAAAAACTTGTTTTAAACTGGGGTTTCAATTGGTGTGAATTTAGGAATGAAAAATCTGTAATTCTGATACTTCTAAGTTTTAAATATTGCTCATTCATAAAACTATTAACTTTAAAAAGTGAATTTTATAGATGGATAATGACCTCTGTTTTTCAGATAATACCCTAAAACTATTAAAAGATTTAATGAACAGAAAATCTCTTCAAGTGCCAAATATTTATTACCATTTGCCTCATTTATTGGACAATGAAGGAAGTCTTCAACCCGCTGTGCAGATTGGTTTTGGAAGAGCAAGAGGTACACTTTATTTTTGTAAAATTATTTATATATTTAGTTATTTAGTTAGTGTGTGTGTGTGTATATGTGTGTGTATTTTAGTTTGGCCTTTCAGACTACTCAAAGTTAAAACATTCACTTTATTTATGACAGCCTCTCTTGAAATTAGTTGCTAAATTTTAAGATCTATATATGGTTAAAAAAAAAAAAACTGTGAAGATGAAAGGAATTAGGACCCTTCTGACTCTTTGTTGTAAAAGCTGGATGATAGGGAAATATTAAAAATTATTCTCTTTAATAAAGATTTAATAGAGGTTTTTCTTTAAAAAGAGAGAGATTAAGATAACTATATTTGCAAACCTATTTCAATGTTTAATAGTTCTTAGAGTCATTTTTAAGAGGGTTGGGCTTATGTCTGTCTTTACTTTCTTATTAAAATAGAAACCTTTCTTCTCTTTATTTTCCTGTGGAGTTACAAAAGTCATCATTTTTTATCTTTAAAAACTTCACATACCCCAAAGTAGTTGTTAGGAGCTTTCATTGCTTTACTTAAGCAACAGTATTTTCTTTGATAGCTGTTCTCTTTTTCTACTTTATTTTCCATTTCTTTGATTATTTTAATTAATTTTCTCTATCTTCAGTTTTCCATTCTTTTTAAAATATAAAAATAAACTTGGGATATGTTATTCTAATAAAAATCTAATCATGACTAAAAAAATCATAAGTTCTTAAATTCATGTTTACTTTTTTGAAAATATCATTACTTTTATTTTCATTTAGATTAATTCATGTCTCTTAACTCTTTCTCTCTTATATTCATATCTTCAGTCTTACTTGTTTCTTATTCAGAAGTATATGCTACTGTTGTCAGTGACACAATTTATCTAGCCTCCATGGTATTGAAGGTGATGAACATACAAATGTCAAAATAAGAAATAAGCCCTGTCTTGAAGGAATGTTTAGTCATTTGATATTTACCTCTGTTGAATATTATCCTGTTTTTTTGGTCAGTCCATCTCCAGTCTACTCAGGTCACTTATGTTCTCTTCCCACTTTAAAACATTTTCAATCCTGACTTAGTGGTGTTTGCAAGTTTAGTATTCTAATTTTTTTCACGTGGAATATAGAATTCATAACTTTTTTGTAATAAATGCAAAGTTAAATGTAACTCAATAGTCTTTTTTTTTTCTCTCTCTAGATCATTTATTTTATTTTATTGTCCTGGGAATTTCTAGTAAAGAAACTCTCTTTATCTGCCAAGATCAGCAGCTAGTCCATAATTTCTAGTCTTAGTTGCCTAAGTTCTAGAGAGGTTAAATAAATGACTTGATAAAAGTCAAACAGCTGGTAGGTAGCAAAGAAGCTTGTCTGGTGGATTAGACTAGTTTTAGGCCAGGCCCCTAGTAGTTTAGGTCTAAAATTGGAAAGAAATTAGATAAATCATAATCCATCTAACACATAAAGGAGATTTATGTGGTCAGAGTATAGAAAAGATGTTCAGAAAGGGGAAGATCTTCCTATAAGGTAAAGTATTGATTCATTTGAGCTCAACTTCTTAATGAAGTTGATGCTTTTAGTCTGTGATCATAGAGAAGGTGGAGAAGCCCTAGCTGTTTTTGTCTTTGGATAGTGGCCTAAACCCTAGTTCCCAGAAGATTCAAATCTTGAGAGTTTCAGTGTTTTTTGACAAAAAATTTTGTCTGACTCGAATGTGGCTGTGATAGGATATCAATCCCACTATAACTTGAACCTTGATCTTTTTGATTTTGAAGCAAGTTCTCTATTCTACTCCTTTTGAATAGGTAAATATTTTAAGTACTAAAAGCTTTAGGACTAACTTCTGTATCCTTTTTCTCCATTTTGCTTCTGAATAGTTTATAATTACCTTTTGAATAAGTAGTTATAGTTAGTTGGTATCTTTGAAATAGTATGTTTTTAACTTATGAGAATATCATTTAAACAAATTATAGGCATTATAAAGTCCATTATATTTACTTTTATCTCTATGAGACCTGTGGCTATTTCAAAAGGAAGTACAATAATTTTGGGGGTTTTTTTTGTTATTTTTTTATTTTTGTTATATAAAAACTCTGAAATAATATGCATTTTTTTTTTTTGCTTTTTGCTGAGGCAATTGGGGTTAAGTGACTTGCCCAGGGTCACACAGCTAGGGAATGTTAAGTGTCTGAGACCAGATTTGAACTCAGGTCCTCCTGATTTCAGGGCTGGTGCTCTAACCACTGCGCCACCTAACTGCCCCATAATATGCATTTTTTTGAGAGAACTGAAAATTCAGGGTCTGTTCTGTTTTCAAAAGTTACATGTTTGATTCCTATAGAAAATAAAAAAGGCTTTAGAACTTCCTTTCAAGAGACCTACCAGGAGACTGAATGCCCATGTTCCGCTTTCTATTACAGCCAAACCTCAAATTTGTATCAAGCCAAAAATGATCAAGAATTCCATCAAAATTACAATCAGTGGCCTTTTCCATTGTTGAACATCTCAAAAGATAAGTGAGAAAGCTTGTGGACAATAGGGAAGAGGTTGCCATATCCAGTAAAAGCCAGTGCCAATTCCTGCCATCGTGACCAGAAATAAAGACATGTAGCCTGCAAAACTTCCTGGAGATAGCAAGAGGAGAGATGTCCTCTGAAAAAGCCCCAGGTTGGGACCTTTGGAAATCGGTAGCATATAATTGTAATGGGCCCAGAGTGGTGTCAAACTGGCTTGATATTTAGATTTTTAGAGCACATTTTTGATCCTCAAAAACCTGAGGAGAAAGAGATAGGGACAAGAACCCAAGAGATGCATGACAAGATCAGAAGCAAAGCAGGAGGCAGAGCCTGGCCTTGGAACAGAGTCCTAATTCAATACCAATAGAGGAGAGATAAATAAACAAAATGTTTAATATCCGAAATTTTTCTACCAATAAAAGTGAGTAACTAACTAATTTAAAAACTATAAATAGGTTCAAAAGGAAAATGGGTTTTCTACAGGGACTGTATGAATATTTAGAATAGAGGAAGAGATTGTTAAAAATAAGAACTTTGAGTGGATAGAGCACCAGCCCTGAAGTCAGGAGGACCTGAGTTCAAATTTGATCTCAGACACTTAACATTCCCTAGCTGTGTGGCCCTGGGCAAGTCACTTAACCTAAATTGCCTCAGCAAAAAGCCAAAAAAAAAAAAAGAAGAAGAAGAAATAAGAACTTTGGGGGAAATAATTGGAAGAGAGAGTGGCAAGAAAAAGGACAACAGAAACATTGCTCTTTTATTTACCATAATGATCCTCAAGTTAGCATGGGTTTTAAGGCAATTAAAAAAGAAAAATAGAAGCTTTTAGAATGGATTAGTTCAGTTCTGAATTTTTGGAAGAGAAGGAGGAGAAAAAGGAATGTGTAGAAAATTGGAATTAGGTGGTAGATATTGCCATTTCTCTTAATTAGGGTATGTGAGAAGAAGAGTATGTAAACATCAGCACAGAATAGAATAAGTGGGCATCCCATGACACTCTTATCTGAATCTTCTCTGTTATCAGTCTTATCCCAAATAAAATGGTTTGAGCTTACATAAAAAGTTTGACTTAGAAAACATCAGACTCAACAGAGATAAACCTGATTGGAGGAGTATTTAAAAGGGAGGATAATACAAGGGAGATAATAGTTATAAGCAAAATAAAGTTACTGAACTTGGAGGAATTGAAAGGGAAGAAAAAAGAGAAGTAGAGTTTAAAGAGATGTTTTAGATTTTCTCTTAGTTAAGGAATGGCTGAACAAATTGTATTATATGTATATAGTGAATACATCACTTGAATGTAAGTGGTATAGGAGTAGGATTTAGGATATTGGTCCACCATAACTTGAAACTTGATCTTTTTGATTTTGAAGCAAGGACAAAAGCGACATTTTAAAAGAATCTTGGGTAATATATGTATAATGAAGAGATTAGAATGAATAGAACAACTTATGCAAGGATATCAATATTGTAAACAAAGACAACTTTAGAAGACTTATGACCTGCAACCAGTGAGTACAATGACTAGAAATGATTTCAAAGGACATTCTGTCCATCTTCTAATAGAGAAGTTATAAATATAAGACATCAAAAATTATGGTTTTTTTGCACACAGTCACTTGGTTGATTTATTTTGCTTGAGTATATCAGTTATAAGTTTCTTTCAAATTGGGGTACTAATGCACGGTTGGTAGAGTTAGGAACTGGTCCAGTCACTGTTGAACAATTTAGAACTATAACAATAGTGTTTATAAGCTATATAACTATAACTGTATGTAACTATATACATAATTAAATATGAAAAACAAAATATATAATTTTGTGATAGCAAAGAGATGGGAAATTGAGAGAATATTCATCATTTAGGATATGGATGAATAAATTGTAGTATATGATTATAATTGAATATTATTATGTTACAGGAAATAATGAGAGGGATGAATTAATAAAAACATGGAAAGTCTTATATGAACTCATGCAAAGTAAAGTGACTGAGTGAAAGCACAAGAAAATCCAGCAGTTAGCTGGATCAACAGAAACTGAGCTCTGGAGCTATAGGTTAGACATGTATATTTAGGAGTCATATGCATAAAATCGATAGCTGATTTCATAGACCTAATGAGATTACCAAGAGAAAATGTTTAAAGGATAGAGTAGGGGGGCAGCTAGGTGGAGCAGTGGATAGAGCACCAGCCCTGAAGTCAGGAGGACCTGAGTTCAAATCTAGCCTCAGACACTTAACACTTCCTGGCTGTGTGACCCTGGGCAAGTCACATAATCCCAATTGCCTCAGGGGAAAAAAAATGAAGAGTAAGGTACTGAACAGAAGTTACAACATGCCCATGCTGGTACTGGATGAAATAATAATGTGGAGGAATAGTACAATTTTATAAGAGAGAGGTGAAAAGCCAATAGATTATGGTTGAATAAGGGAATTTTGTAATTCTTCAGTGTGGAAGGTGGTAAATTTGTTATAGCCAGATTGAGGATATGAACTTTTTTTTTTTTTTTTTGATGAAACAATTGGGATTAAGTGATTTGCCCAGGGTCACACAGCTAGAAAGTGTTAAGTGTCTGAGGTCAGATTCAAACCCAGGTCCTCCTGACTTCAGGGCTGGTGTTCTATCCACTGCGCCACCTAGCTTCCCCTGGATATGAACATTTTTGTGTGTGGATCAGATCTAGAATATCAAGGGAAATGATAAAAAGAAGTAAGCATGAAGAAGGAATAGCAGTTTTACACTTTAAACTATATTATTAAATAGCAGTCATCCAAATCATCAGGTATTGGCTAAAGAATACAGATACAGATCAAAGGGGAAGAGATTGCAGAGTATAGATAATACAAAGATAATATTTAGGTAAAAAATTCACAGTTATTTGAAAGTGATTAGGCCATCTACACTAGAAAACAAAATAGATGATATATATGTATTGCCAAGATTTTGTATTCAGATGGCTGTCTCATTGAGTTAGGCTACTAGTAAATATATCTTGCGTGAGTGATACAGAAGGACAAAGAACTGAGATCTATATTTGAATAAAAATATCTATCTAGATTGCTTTTGGAAAACTGGATTGAATAGAATTTAAATATGAAATAATTTATTCTCATGGGAATACTAAAATACAAAAATACCTACATCTGAAGTAATTTATAGTTTTACTTTTTTCCTATAGATTTACAATTTGCTTATTGAAGATCATTTAAAAATAACCCAGTCAGGTTCTGCCCCCAAACTGAAGATTTCTTTTTCCCCCCCAAAATTTATTTTATTTGAAGAAATAGAATAATCAAAAAGAAAAACAGAAAAGCAATATAGAACAAAAATGAAGCAAAACGAAAGAGAACATTATCATATGCCCAGCAGAACATCAGAGAAGATTCAAAAAATAACAAATACCAATTTAAGAAAGTGTATGTGTGTATATATATATTAAAAGAAATTATATTTATGGATGTCTATCTTTCCTTTACTTCCTTTTAAATTGTTCTTTTGTCCTCTGCTGCATACCTTATTTATTTTATTCTTTTTTGTTTCCTTTCGTTCCCCCCTCCAAGCAAGCTACAGTTAAGAAAAGATATATTTATATATACATACATAGCTATATACGTAAATACACACACATTCCTATCCCTGCTTTCTCTTAAATTCTGCTCCATATTGCTTGTTATTAATGAATCTCCCCACCCACCAAAGAGTCCCTCTCTTGTCTTCTTCCCTTACCTTTTGCTTCTCCATATGCCCATACCTCTCCCCTTATTTCTTTATAGATTTTGAAGGGTGTTATACCCAACATGGTATATATGGAGTGTTGCCTATTGAACCCATTCCCAATGTGAGTAGGTTTTCAGAACTAGAAGCTTTCCTCCCCCCCTCTAATGCCTCTATGTCTGTTCATAAAGTAAAATTTCCCATGTAAAAGAAACATAAAAGTTTGAACATGTAGAATTAATGTTAAAATTGCTCTTTGATAATTGGCTTTTATATGTTAAATTATTTGCTAAGTTCAGGTTTGGTTGATAGAAAGCCATGAAAATCTGCAAGTTTGTTGAATGTCCCTTTTTCTCTCATTGAAAATTATAGATAATTTTGCTGGGTATGATATTTTTGGCCGCAAGCCTAGTTTTTTTGCTTTTCTGTAAATATGATTCCAAGACCTGCAGTCTTTTATTGTAACTGCTGATAAGTTTTGTACAATTCCAGTTGTAGTTCCAGTGTATCTGAATTGTTTTTTTCTTGTTTCCTGCAAAATTTTCTCTTTGATTTGGGGGTTTCAAAATTTGACAATAATATTCCTTTGTGTTTTCCACAAAAGATTTCTTTGAGGTGGTGATCAGTGGATTTTTTCTATTTCTACTTTCCCCTCATGTTCTATCACTCCAGGACAATTTTCTTGGATTATTTACTGCATTATTGTGTCAAGGTTTTCTTTTTGGTCACTACTTTCTGGCAGTCTAATTGGTTTTATATTTTCTCTTCTTGATCTATTCTCCAGATCTGTTTTTATTGCCTTTTTTAATGAGTTGTTTCACAGTCTGTTCTATTTTTTCATTCTTAATAATCTCTTTTGTTATTTCTTGGTCTCTCATAGCTTCATTGACTTCTCCTTGCCCAGTTCTAATTTTCAAAGAATTATTTCGTCTTTGAGACTGTACTTCCTTTTCTAATTGGTTAACTTTTTTTTCATAATTTTCTTGTTTTCCTTGGATGGTTTTAATTTTTTTCTTTAGCGAAATTTTCCTCAATGTCTCATTTGATTTTTGAATTCTTTTTTGAGATCTTCTAAAAATTCTCTCTGGGCAGGGAGCCATTTCACATTACACTTTAGGGCAGAAGCTTTTTAAACTTGTATCCTCCTCTGAAGATGAACCCTGGTCTTCCCTGTTCCCATAATATGTTTCTTTAGTGGGATTCTTTCTTTGCCGGTTCTTTTTTTTTTTTTTTTTTTTTAATAATAGGCATTAGTGTAAGCACCTCTAATAGTGGGGTGGGGGGATGGTGCCTCAAGCTTCCCTTCAGCTCTCCCCTCTGACCAAGAATCCCAAATCAAAAACTCCTGAAAATGCCCACAGCCAGTAGTGCCCCTGCCTCGCTGCCCTCTGCACTCACCAGGAGTTGGTTTCTGGGCCCGACGTTCCCAACCAGCCGAGGTTCACTGACTTTCTGGAATCAAACCCCCACTCGACCAACTGTCTAGGCAGTGAAAGGCTCTGGGGTTCCCGCTGAGGCTCCAGCCTCAAAAGATCCCCATTTGATATTTCTGTAGAGCTAGTCTGGAGGTATTTGCACTTCAGGTTAAATCCAGAATTCTCTCCCAAGATTTTTTATAAAATATATGGCCCATTTCTTTTTGCATGATTCTAAGTTTATTAAACCTCTCACTAGTTTTTTTTGTCCTGACAAAATTTCTATTTTTTTTCTGTCAGTTTTAGTGTTTGTCAAATTATTTCTAATTCATTTAGATAAGAATAGTTTGCTAGAGTAAAAAAAAAAAAAATTTGAGTAGTAGATTTTAATCTGTTGAGAGTAGTCATTGAGCATGTAATAGTCACTGGTTTGCAGTGGATAGAGCACCAGCCCTGAAGTCAGCAGGGCCTGAGTTCAAATTTGGCCTCAGCCTCTTAACACTGCCTAGCTGTGTGACTCTGAGCAAGTCACGTAATCCCAATTGTTCCAGCGGCCCCCCCCCCCAAAAAAAAAAAGTAGTCACTAGTAGACTTTTGAGTAAATTAACAAAATAAGACTGGCTTATTTCTTGCAGGACTCTAAATTCCAAGCAGAATCAAGGTAGAAAATGGTAATTTTTAGATAATATGTCTTATTATATGACAGGACTGCTGTAACTTTGAAGAAGGAAATTGCCCTTCTCTTTAAAAGAGTAGTAAAACTTTAATGAAAGCAGTAAAACATCTAAAACCTCATGGTCCATTTAAGCCAGACCAATAAGAAATAGAAGGAGATTGGACAAATATCTAATAAAAATTGTAGTAAGGATTTTAATAGCACTTTATATTTTGTAAAGTACTTATTTCCATGTTATTTCATTTGTTCCAATTATAGGATTTGTAATTCTATTCCTTTTGGGCCCCTTATTAGCTCATACTCTTAGTTACGTAGTTTCACAGAATCTTAGTTTCCTCTTCTGTAAAATGGAGATATAATTTATACTATCAGACTTATGGTGCTGTTACGAAAATGAATTGTGGGACAGGCCTGCCTCTGCCAGATACTTCATTACTTTTGATGTTGGGACAGAATGAAGGCCTTGTTGTTCATTCAGTAGTTAGTTGCTACCTCCAGTGTTGAAAAGATTGTCAGCAAGTCTACTACAACACTTAGGTTAGATAGAGGTGACTCTCCCCTTTGTCTCCATTTAGAAACACATCTTGTCAGCAGAACAGAGTGTGGAGACTCCAGATCTGGGGAGATCTGCCAAGTCAGAAAGGCCCTGACTCTGTGTAGATGGGCTTTTTTGTTCCTTGAAGGGAACAGGAAGACTGTAAGTTCGAGGTTTCCTGGAAGCTGTCAGAGGAAGCACAGGAAGGCCTTGTGGCTAGTCAAATCTCAAGGACAGCTTTGCTGCCTTTTAGGGGAAAATGAGCTTAGCCTTTGGTGAGGGGGAGAGTCCTATCACTCCTTGCATAAAACTTTAAAGCACGGTATAAATGTGAACTGTTATACTGCCGGAGGTCTCCACCATAACTCAGTGATATATATCCTATTGCTACATCTTTAGCCCTGTTCTGTTCAGCATTTTTGTAAATGATTTGAATGAAGACATAGATGATACGTTTATTGATTTGGTGAGATGCCATGAAGTCTGGAGAATTAGCTGATACATAGGATTGCAAATTTGAGAACCAGAAATTTTCTCTTCTCCCTCATTCTGTATCTTAAAAACGCCTTAAAATTCCCCAAACCTTCATCTTTGGTGCTAGTTTTGCCAAGAATAACTCCTTTAAGTGCTTATGATCCTCTCCTCTCCCATCAGTAGCATATTCTTTCTGCATTTTCTTAATCTGCTTTGTCTCCATTATGTCTGAACTTCCTCTTGTGTTAATGATCAAGATCACTTAGATTTTATGGGAAGGTTATGGGTCAGAAGAGTCTCCTACTTGATTCAGGGTTAAGACATGAATCAAATAAAGAAGGTAGAAAGTTTTAATCTATAATATTTTTCCTAATAGAAAATTTTAAATAACGGAGGGATAAAAAAAAAGAAGAGAGAGACAGAGAGAGAGAGAGCAAAGGTTGGGAGGAGGTGGAGACTTTGTTAGGTTTAGAAAGATTAGACCTGAAAAATCAGAGACCTTTCCAGACTATTAAATATTTGACAGCAGAGATGGGAACATTAAAAGAGACTTCATGAAAGAAGTAATGTTCCATTAGGTTATTGAAGAATGAGTAGAAATTTAGGAAGTTAAGAATAGGAAAAAATAGGAAAGAGCATGCTTTAGCCATGGAGAGGCACATGAACAGAAAGATTAACAAAAGAACTATGGCTGTTACTAAAGGAACAACATTTAGTCAATTTCAGCCAGAGAATCAGAGTACCAAGAGAGCAATATGAAAAAAAAGATTGGGATCTAACATAATTATCATGTAGTGGATATCCTACTATCTAGGGGAGGGGTGGGGAGTAGGGGGGAAAAATTTGTAACAGAAAGCTTTTTAAGGGTTAATGTTTAGGAATTACCCGTACATATGTTTTGCAAATAAAAAGTATTAATAAATAAAAAGAAAAAAAAGATTGGGGTCAGGGTGATGTCAGACACTCAGGAGTCTGAACTTTACTCAGTAAGTATAGGAGTCTGAACTTTACTCAGTAGGTATTAGAAACCTACTAAAGTTTTTTGAAAAGTCTTTGGCACTAATATAAAACATGACTTGAAAGATTAGAGAGTCACTATGTAAGAAGATAAGAAATTGTTTACTATAGTACTAGAGTGGTGATAGTAAGATTAGATTGTAGAGGACAGATGGCTAAAGATATTGTGGAGGTAGAATCAGCAATACTTCATTATTGATTGTTATATAAGTTGAAGGAGAGGAAAATAAATAACACCTAAATTTTGCCATGGGAGTCTGGGTGAATGTATACCCTAATAGAAATCCTGAAGTAGGTAAATGTTTATGGGGGAGATAATATCTATCATGGATATGTTGAAAGTGAAGTGCCAGTGGGAAATGAATATTGAAATATTCTGTAGGCAGTTGAGAGGTTAGGGCTGGAAATACAGTTTTGACAACCTCTGATAAGAAATTTGAGTAATTAAATTTGCCGAGAGTTCAGATTAAAGTTTGAAGATTGTTTTTGATCCTGTACCTGGCATAGAGCTGGGTCATATAGCCACAACTTTCTGTTTGGAGAGTTTTGATTTTCCTTGTCACTTAACCAAAGGAAACATTTTCTAAAATTTCAGAGATATGCACAACTGTCTTCCTAAGAGAGCTAGAAGGTAGTTCATGTCTTTTCCCTGAGAGTGGCAACATAGGAGTTTCTGTTCCATACTATCTAGGAAGACATGAGGATCTGGAATGATTTGCCAGAAGCCCAAAGATTTCAGAAATTTCTTCTACTGGTAGCTCGCTCTTGTTCTGGGACTCTTATTGATGCATCTCAGGGCAATAGAATCTAAGGACCTAGCTTCAGGTTCTTTCTCTACTATTTATTATCTAAAAAATTAAGGCCTTATACTTTAGTGACCTCAAAGGTCTTTAAAGCTTCGAAGTCTCTGCAGCATTGTTCATCTCTTTTTTTTTATCTTCAGTCACTTCTCTACTAGCGCCTTTCTGGTTAGGCATGTTGGTCTCCCCCATCTTTTAAAAACATTGATTCGATTCCATCTCAAGTTGTCTTTATATATCTTTTCTCCTATTCACCACCAATCTCCTGGCAGGAATTATCTGTACCAATTGTCTCCATTTCCTTACCTCTTGTTCACTTCTTCATACCTTATAAACTTGGCTTTACCCCATTATTCAACAGAAACTTTCTTCTCTAAGATTACCAATGATCTTAAAATTTATATGTGATTATACATAGAGGCACCCTCTTGGGCCTCTTTGCTTTTTAAGTTCTTTTTCTTGATTATATCGGTTCTCATAGGCTTAATAATCCTTTATATGCAAAATAATTCTAAAATTCTAAAACTACCTATCTGATCCTTTTCTCTTGAATTTTACATCATCTGTTGCCTTTTTAATATTTCTAACTGAATGTTTTAAATTTCAAATTCATTGTGTTGAAAACAAAACTCTTTATGTTTTCTGTATACTGCTCTATTTTGTATTTGCTTCTTTACTTTAGCTTGGGCCTCTCCCAAACCTAGTCAGTTGCTTCAATCTGTAGATTTTATTAACATTGTTTACATAACCACCATCCCCATCTAGACCCTATTGCCTCTCGTTTAAATTTTTGGTTTACTTGCTACAGATCACCCTCTCTCTTGTGTTCATTTTCTATATATCTTTAAAATTGACATTCATGAATTGTGCGTCTTACCTCATTGTTCTCAAGAAGCTTCATTAGCATTCTTCTGCTGCTTAAAATAATGTACAAACTCGTTTTTCAAAATTTAAACCCTTTCAGAGACTGGCTTCAGCTTATCTTTCTGAATCGCTCTTACCTTACTTTCCTCACTTACATTACATTTCATCTAACCCATTCTATTTGCTTTTTTCCATACTTGACATTCCATCTCCTGACATTGTTGTTATAGTAGCTGTCACCTAAGACTGTAATGAGTTTTCTGCTTTGTGGAATTTCTGGTTCCTTTCCAGGCTTAGCTTAAGCAACATCCCCTAGCAAGGTTTTTCCTTATAATCTCACTTTTTAGTTTATTGCTTTCCCATCAGATTCCCCAAATTACTTTGCATTTTATTTGTGTATATTTTGTTTTTCCTTTGGCATATTTTGCTCTTCTTTGGAATGTAAGTTTCTTGAGTGAAGGTATTATTTATCTTTCTCTTTATATCCTTTACATCAATCATTATAGAATGTAATTATATCTTAACAGTTTGGACCTGAATCAGATAAGAAGAAATTTAATAAACCTATATACTGTTTCACACATGGGTTAAAAAAAAAAACTGTACAAAGAAATGGACAATTTATAAGTAGACAATAGTTTTTTTAAATGCCCAGAGAGTTTTAGTGGGCTACAAGCTTCTAAGTGGTGTTGGGTGGAAATCAGGAGAGCTAATAGAATTTGTGGGTGCAATAAAATAAGTATATTATATTAAGTATAAGAAGGTGATGGGATCACTACTTTCTCCTCTCGACAGACCATATCCTGGGTATTGTATTTGGTTCTGGATGCTATTATAGAATTGACATTTCCAAACTAGAGCACATCTAGAGGAGGATAAAAAAAGATGGTGAGAGGGCTTTAAAAATCATAAGCTGCTATTAGATTTGGTAAACTATGCCTTATGAAAATGAGTTGAAAATTGTTTTGAGGTTGTATGACCTACAGAAGAGAAAATGTATTAGAAGAACATAATCACTAACATGCAATATTTTAAAAGGTTGTCAGTGTCTCTTTGACTCTGGAGAGTGGATAGGAGTTATAGAAAGATAGGTTTTTGATCATCGTTTTAAAAAACTTTCTAACTTTTTAGATCTTTCAAAAAAAAATTTTGTCCAGCATTTGAATTTTGACTCCCTCTTCCCTCCTTGCTCCCCTTTAATCAAGGTATTTAGGCAAAATACATGGTCTTGCTAAAGATACTCTTAAGAGAATTTATACTTTTATTTGGAGAATAGATTAGATAAACTCTAAATTTTTTAAAATTTCTTACTTTTCCTCCTCTTAGAACTTTGTATTCTGTGTGGCAAGCTTTCCTTTTTTTCCCTTTATATGTTTTTTCACTCATCTGAAAATTAATGTTAGAGAGCAAACACTAAACGATATTTCACCTCTGAAAATTTTGTTTTATTTTTTCCTTTTTAAAAATTTTGCTTAAAAATAAAAAATAATAGACAACACCTCTGAAAATTTTAAACTACAGCAGTTTTCTGCCTTTAGTCAACTTTACAGAATAAATAACATTAATTAGTTAAGGTTTTATGTTGTTATTTTTAAATAGATGTTTCTAAAATGTTTTTCAAAGTAATTATCTTATGGGAATTATTCTGAGCTCGATGTGACATTAAGTGTACAGTTTAATCTTTCTATAAAAAAGCTATTTGTTTTTTCAAAAATTAGGGAGTTGACTAAGTTTTTATAGTATCAGTAGCAAGCTATTATATATAATTAAGGAAAGTGTTTTTACAAATACAGGAGAATTCCTTTTGTCAAGTATTGCTACATATTTTTAGTGCATGAATGATAAAAGCAAAAAATGATTTAAAATTATTTAAATGTGAGATTTTTTCTTTGTAACTATCAATTTAGCATACATTTAACAAATACCTACTATATGCCTTATTCTTCTAGATGCTGGGAATAAAAAAAGAAAAATGATATATTCCTTTCACTAGCACTAGTAGTGTTACCTAATATTTGTTTCATTATTTAAATGATATGAATCAGTCTTTCAACATCTTGGTAGCTTATGGTCTTTCATCCTTACACTTTGTTATACTATATAATGCTTATGCATTATTGTAATTTGAGTGTTATTTCTAACACATTGGATAAAATTTTATTCCTTGTTTAGCAATATAATTATGTTTGGTTTTATATTCAAGTAATATTTAAATAAGTTATTGTTTAATTGTTTGATCATGTTTAATATGTTTAATGTGCATTCTGACACTTATTGTTACTTTGATCCATTATTTATTTCATTTATGTTTTATATGATATTGCTACAAAGAATTGAGAGAGCAACTTTTATGAAATAGGCCTATTGAAAAATATTATTTTCTAATTTGCCTTTGTGAGTTTTACACTAATTACTAAATTATTGTTTTTTTATTTTTATTTTTCAGTTTCAATAGTAATGGGAATTCCCACAGTGAAGAGAAAAGTAAAGTCTTATCTTGTAGAAACTCTTCATTCTCTTATTGATAAATTATCTCCTGAAGAGATGTTGGACTGTATTATAGTAGTTTATATAGGAGAGGTAATTATTTAATTTTTTATTCTTTTTATATTTTTGTATTATTTCTGACTTTTTATATCACATATTAACTTGTGATATAGACATTAAAGCCCGAATTGAATATGTTTTTATAAGAAGTACTTTAAACGACATGAATTAAGGGTAAGTAATATTTTACTCATAATAGTGTTAAGCAAAACAATGTAGTTACGTTATCCTTCGCCTCTTTCTCAGCCCCAGTTTAAGTGAGGCTTCAATTTAAACTTATAAATGTTGCTTTCAAGATTTTTTGGAAAGAAGGAAAGAAACAAACCTACTGTGTGCTAGGTACGTGCTGAGCACTTTACAGATACAATCTCTTAAGAATCCTTGAGAGAGAGGTGACATTATAATCCTCATTTTACAGTTAAGGAAACAGGGACCCAGAGTCAAAAAGCTAGTTAGTTAATATCTGAGACTGGATTTGAACTCAGGTCTCCCAGACTCCAGACTCAACTCTCTTTCCACTGTACCACCACCACCATCACTAGGAGGGTATTATTGTAGGATTTGGAGTTCAGTGAACCATAATTTCTTTATCTTATCGTGGAATCATAGCTTTAGAGCAAGAGATGATCTTGGAGGTCACCAAAAAGAGCCTCTCATTTTATAGATTTGGAAACTCAAGCCCAGGGTGGTCAAATGACCTGCCCAAAGTTAGACAGGTATCAAATGAGAAGTATGGGCTCAGTGCTATTCTTTTCAGTCCTATATTCTATTCTGTCATCCCTAGAACCTACTTCTTGGCCCTTCTGTAAGAGTTTGGCTTGGAGTTTGATTTTGCCTTCTTCATTTTCCCTCTCCACCTGAGGTAGTGAGTTCATTGTTATTGAGAAAGGCAGAGAAATAAATATCTTATTATTGAAGATGACTGTCTTTTGAGAAATGGGTTCATATAGTGAGACCTTTAACATCTTTTCAAGTTGAGAAAGACGAGCAAATTTTTACTCAATTGATATTTGTTTACGTTCCTATGTAGAATTTCAACATTTGAAAGAGCCATCACCAAGCCTATATCCAAAAAATTATTTGATAACTAAATAAATTATTTTGCCATCTGTTCATCCTGACCTAATCATGTATGATAATAAATCAAAAGGCATTGATTTATAATGCAGATGCAGCTTGCAGCAAACAGGGGGCACTACCAATTTTGTCATTCAGATATCTTTTTTGTGATTGCTTTCCACTTTATTTGTGGTTATTGTTCAATTATTTAGTTATATACAAATCTTTGTAACTCAATAGACCATATTGTCTGTGGGGTTTTCTTGACAAATAGACTGGAATGGTTTGTTATTCCCTTCTCCAGTGGGTTAAGACAAACCAAGGTGAAGTGATTTGCCTAGAGTCTTGAAGCTAGTTGGTGCGCGAGGTAGGATTTGAACTTGGGTCTTCATGACTTCATACCCAGAATCCTGTTCATTGCATAGTGCCCAGGTGCCCTGATTCCATTTTCTTACTCATTGAACTTTTTTGTTTGTTTTTGTTGTTCCTTCCTTCCTTCCTTCCTTCCTTCCTTCCTTCCTTCCTTCCTTCCTTCCTTCCTTCCTTCC
>JAJPUD010000007.1:1242905-1260696 GCA_023553655.1 Myrmecobius fasciatus | reverse complement strand
TCCTTCCTTCCTTCCTTCCTTCCTTCCTTCCTTCCTTCCTTCCTTCCATCCATCCATCCATCCATCCATCATAATGATCATAAGGAAAGCAGGAAAACTCTTTTAAATCATCTTATCTAGTGAAATCCATGCTAAAACAGCCTGTTTTTGTATAAATTGAATAGAAATTCACATGTAGAAAGAGTTGATTAAATATACACATAACTAGTATATGTTTCCACCACTGTGATTAATCAAAATACTAACTTAAAATTATACATGCTTTATTTTAGATTCTATTTTGGTCTCATGCTAGAAAGCTTTTTTGTGGTATTTGTTTTCCTTGCTTAGAAACTGACCTCAAACTTTCTGGTTTTATTTCTTAAAACACTCGACTTCTTGTGATTTATTATAAAAGGCAATCATTTGGGAGATATACTATTTATTTTTATAACAAGCATACTGTTTTTAGTGATTGAAAATTCTTTTTATAAACAAAATTAAAGAACAACCAGTACACTTAAAAAAAATGTCTAAACCATGTTATTGCAGTGGAATAATTCTGAAAAAATGTGATATGCTCACTCATTTAATATATATTTCTGACATTTCTAATATGTTGTTATACTTCTTTTCTTTAATAATCAGTATATAACATAGAGAACTTCTGCCATAAAATGTAATTAAATGTATCTATTTAAAACTAATTGAATTTTATTTTACATTTTAATTTGCAATTCAGTTAGTTAACTTTGGGACAGTTTTCTATTTAGCATGAAGTAATTTCTCTTCAAAGATCTCTTCTTGACAAATAGTACTGTATAAACTATTAATTAAAATAACAAGGGCAGGAATTAAGTTGAATTGGTATTACTATCATGTGTTATTTGCAAAATTGGTTCTTAAGCAAATAAGTCCTTTGTGGTTATGCTGAAATTATTACTCTTAAAGAAAACATCAAATGCACTTGAATTTTTAAAAATTAAATTTAAGTTTTTTATCCAGGATGTAAATAAATTGAGCAATAAGAATTTATTATCTACTGTA
This sequence comes from Myrmecobius fasciatus, assembly GCA_023553655.1. Lineage (NCBI taxonomy): Eukaryota > Metazoa > Chordata > Mammalia > Dasyuromorphia > Myrmecobiidae > Myrmecobius > Myrmecobius fasciatus. The sequence continues at coordinate 1,259,670 of JAJPUD010000007.1, read as the reverse complement.
TTGCAGGCACTATGCTAGGCTAGGAATATAGGGAGAAAAAATGAAAATAGTCCCTGCTCTGAAGGTGTTTGTTCTTTTGGGAGAAAACAATTTGTAAAATGTGTACATAAATATAAAACATAAATACCGTAAATACAAGTTAACTTTAGGGGTGGAGAGGACATACTAGGAGTGGGTAAAATTAAGAACAGCCTCATGTAGAAGATATTGAATTGAGCTTTGAAGGTCTAGAGATTCTAAGTAGAGGTGAGAAGGGAGGGCACTACTTGCTCTGGTGGAAAGGGTAACTTGTTCAAAGATACAGAGGTGAGAGATGGGTTTGGAATTTTAATTTAGGTCTTAAAATCCTAAAGATATTTTTTTTCTGTGTTGCGTATGTCTGTATATTCAAGAATTTGGATAACAGAAACTATCCTTAACATTTTATTTTATTTTATTTATTTATTTATTTATTTATTTTGCTTTTTGCTGAGGCAATTGGGGTTAAGTGACTTGCCCAGGGTCACACAGCTAGGAAGTGTCTGAGACCAGATTTGAACTCAGGTCCTCCTGACTTCAGGGCTGGTGCTCTAACCACTACGCCACCTAGCTGCCCCTCCTTAACATTTTATTAAGCCTAATTTAATTTTTGATGATTTGAAAATCATGTTAAAATCTTATGTTGAGTAGAGACTACAAAATTACAAATATTAGTTATCATTGTACAATATTATTGGTGTGGAATGTGTAAGCTGTTGGGTTATATTGGACCTAAGAGATATTCTAAAAGTTGCTTTTTTGGGGGCCAAGGCATGGAGGGCAGTAAATCATAGGTGACATGCCTATGCCATACCTAATAAGTATCTGAGGCCATTATTTGAACTCAAGTCCTGACTCTAAGGCTGGTGTTTTATCTACTCTAAGATTGCTTTTTTTCAAGAGATTATTGATACTTGTTTACTATTTGTCTGTTAGCATTTTCTTGCTCATTGTTTACCATGGCTTTTTACCATTGATTCCTGAGTCTCTTATCTGAACATTTTTATGTTCTCTGTTTCCAGACCCACGTCACCATCAGAATATTTCCTGCCATTGCTTCTCTTCTCTCATATATAGCCCTGGACTGCTAGGCTAGTTATTCATTATGACATGTCTGTTTCTGTTACTGGCTGGCATGAATTTTTCTCCAAACTACAGAGTCATCTTTGATTGTCTCCTCCCATACCTAATTATCTTCAAATTATATTGATTATACTTTCACAATGGTTCTGGCATGTTCCCCCTCCTTTCCATTTACCTAGCAAATATTTATAAATATACGCAGATGATTGTGCTAGGCATTAAGGGAAAATATACAATTTAAGAATTAATCCCTACCTTTTTAGTGCTTTTAGCAGGGGAATTTGACACAAACAAATAACTATAATATACAGTATTTTTTTGATAAGTGAATTAGAAAGGTGTAAAACAAAATCCAATCTAGTCCTGTCCAAAGGCACTTCCTATGTTTATGTGTGTGTGACTTGAAATTGCTGAAGAACTGGTAAAAATTGGCTTCACGGTGGAGATATCATTTGATTTGGACCACCAGTGCTTGTAATATAGAGTATGCACTTAATAAATGATCTATTGATTGATTTGCTCATGAAGAATTATTTAATTTTAGGAAGACAGTATAATGGTACAATATTTTTGATGACTGCTTCCTGAAACACCATGAAATATTGGTATATGTAGTATGTTAAATAGGATATCAGCTACTTTTAAGTTATTTTACTTCTGCTGAAAATATTTCTTATATTAAATGATGGACATTTTGTCTTCCCTCTCCCTTTGAATATTAATTACCCTACTTAAGTATCATGGTACAGAGTAATGTAGAATTTGGTTTTTGTTTTATGTATGTTAGGAAATAGTAGCACAAAAACAAATGAATCAGAGTTTAAATATTAAATTGGAATTTTGGGGAGATTCCAGCTCCTCTCTATTCCCAATCTCTTTTGCCCTGTCTTTCATTGAAATATGTCATATTTGGTGAACATATATATTAATTATTATATGTTTGAATTTCTAGGTCACTATTTCACCATTTACTCAGTATTTATTATTTAAAGTCCTTTATTTGTTCTTAATTATTAGATAAAATTAGATAGTTGTTAGATAAAAAGGCACCTGTCACATCCACTTAAAGGGAAAAAAAAACCCTTAATTTTAAAGTTTATATTTATTTCCAGAGACTTTATTTTATATTTGACTTTTAACCTGGTCACTAAAACATGTGGTCAAAAGAAGATAGTAAAGTGAAATACTGAATTTATGCCTCACTCTTAAGTAAGAGAGTAAGGGATGGTGTGAGGATTCTCCACATGGGTGCAAGGAAGTGTCTCTATAAGTGATGTCTCATACAATAAAACCATTGTTGCTAAAAGTAATTATTTCTCATACCCATTTATGTATTTGCAGTCTAAAGACTGGCCTGAGAAAAGTCTTAGCCCCTACTCCTTTTTCTTCTAAAGAAATTGAAAGGGCTAGGACACTACCAAATTCTCTTGATGAACTTTTTTTGGACCCTGAGCTCTGGGTTGTCTCTGTTAAGGCTTTATTCTTTTAAAGTATAAATAGTGTGCCAGACTTTTTTTACACTTACACATTAAAAAAAAATCCCTTTCTTCAAAGAGTTTATATTCTAGCAAGAGAGATTTTGTTATTCTGTGTGTGTGTATATGTGTATATGTATGTACACATAAACACACACAGAGTATATTCCAAAAGTCTTGGTGCAGTTTTAAATTATTAAACTTAATGTGTATATTTAATAATAATCTACTAAAGCTTAAAATTGAACTAAAATTTTTTAGAATACCCTTTGTAAACATGTACAGAAAAAACATTAAATAGAAGCTTGTTGAAATGATGAAAGCTTTAAGAATATTTTGTGAGGCAGAGGCCTTGCACACATGGGAATGACTAGTGCAGAGGCAAGGACACAGAGATGAGGTGACATATACAAAGAAAAAAAAAGGCCACTTTTGGTGGGCCATTAAATAAAACAAGGGGACTAATATATAATGAAAGTAGAGAGAGAAGTGTGGACCACATTGCAAAGGGTCTGAGTTTCAACAAGAAATTTATTGGAGAACCATTGGAGTTCACTTAATAGCAGAGTAACATGGTCAGGTCTGTTTGTGCTTAAGGAAAATGATGTTGGTTACTTTTTTGACTTGGTCTAGAGTGGGAAGAGCCTTGAGGTGAGAAGACCAATTATGAACTTATTGGATTAATACAGGTGAGAAGTGACAGTGGCATTAATTAAAGTGTTGACTGTGGGAGGAATGAGAACAGATGAAAGAGATGTTATAGGGATACCCAGTATCACATAAGAAATGGCAAAATATGGAGACTGATTAGACATATCCTGTGATGGGCAATGAGGAGTTAAGCATAATGGTTATTTATCTCGAACACTGGGAAGGATAGTTCTCTTGACAGAAACTGAGAAGAGGGGGTCATAGTGGTGGGTGAGGAGAGGGGAAGATGATGAGTTGTATTTTGGATATGTTGAATTTGAGAGATCTATGGGACATTCAGCTGGGGATGTATTGTCACAGAGTGATGTGAGAGTGAATAAAGCTTGGGAGAGAGACTGGGATAAGATAAATATATCTGTGAGTCATCTAAGGGATACAAGGGGGAGGGGAAAAGGAAGAGTTAAGTCTTCCTAACTGTAAGGCCAGTCAGTTCTTTGTCCACTTTACTGTGTTATCATTTATCTCGTTATATAAAGCAATAAATGTCTAAGAACATGAACATGACTAAACAATTTTTTTTTCTTTTTTCAGACGGATCTAGATTATGTCCACAGTGTTGTAGCCATTCTGGAGAAAGAGTAAGTTATTCCTAATTAAAGAATTAGATGATATTTTTAATTACAATCTAATTGTCTATTAACCTTTTTTATTCAAAGAATATATAAAATAGTACATCTTTTATGTGGTATCTTTCTTGATAAAGTTCAAAACATGATGCTAAATTTTATATCACTTATCTAAAGTTACTAGGAAGTAGTTCATATGCCCATAGGACCATCTAGGACACATGTCCAGAAGAGAATCTGTAAGTAGATGATCTTAAGATTCCTTTTTTATTGAACTTTCAGTAACAATTTTTAATTCTATAAGCCATGATATTTAGAGAATCCCACTTGTCCCAACTCTATATCTTACCATTCAGATTCTGTCCATTTGCCTTTATAAAGGTATGTTGATATTCAGTACATTTCAATTCAGTGCACATTTATTGAGAGCCTGCTCAGTTCACACTCTTGTTAAGCACTGGGAATACAAATAAGAGACAGTCCTTTTCCTTGAAAAGCATGCAGTCTAATAGGAGAAGACAATACATAGAAAGAAGCAGGTAAGGCTGGGGAAGGGGGCGGATGGAGCCGGGAATGAAGTTCCATGGAATCCAAACCAAGCAGAACTACTGGTGGAGAGTGGAGCATTCACTGGAAGGGAGATGGTTCAGTGGGTAGAGTGCTGAACTTGTAGTCTGAAAAGCCTCAGATATTCACTAGCTGTGTGACCCTGGGCAAGTTGTTTTGCCTCCATTAGCTTCAATCTGCTCAAGAAAAAAAATGGCAAGCCACCCCAGTCCTTTGGGGGTTGGGGGGGGAATGATCAGGTGGCACGGTGAGCAGAGTACTGGGCCGGGAGTCAGAAAGGCTCATCTTCTTGAATTTAAATCCGGCCTCAGACTTCACTGACTGTGTGACCCTGATCAAGTCACTTTACCCTGCTTGCCTCAGTTTCCTCATCTGTAAAATGACCTGAAGAAGGAAATAGCAAACCACTATGATATTTCTGCCAAGAAAACCCCTGAATGGGCTTATGATGGGTGAGACAAGGCTGAACTACAATAAGTTTGATCCTTGCCCTTTATAATGATTTTAGTTTTCCACCCTCTGGTTCTCTCATCAGAGTGGAGAAGAGACTTGAAGGGCTTGAGAAGTTATAAAATGTCTAAACCAAAAAGGAAGTTATCAACATGGTGATAAGCTTTCTGGTGATCAGCTTATCTTGGGATGGGGCAAGTCTAGAACTAGCAAAGGTTCTATCTATTGCTCTTTGTTTTTTGACCTAAGCAATTTTCTTGACATTATCATTAAAACTTATCTTAAGGTTTCTATAATTGGATATTTAAGATGTAATGTAATTTGCTGCTTTTTTTTCCCATCAGAGAAATAATGCTATTTTGCCTATTGTCATTTTGATGAATGAGGTAGATGAACAGATTCATTTAACATATTTATTACAATGATTAATGATTTGTTTTCTATCAAATTTAGTAAGAATGGCAAGAAGAAAAATAAACCAACTTAAATAACTCAATTAACCTTTTTTTGATAGATTTTCTACGGAAATCAATTCTGGTTTGATGGAAATAATATCCCCTCCTGCAACTTATTATCCTGATTTTACAAATTTAAAGAAGACATTTGGAGACTCAAAAGAAAGAGTAAAGTAAGCGTTTAAAAAATAATTCGACTTTTGTTGTTTATAAAATACTTGAATATGATTTTTTGGATAGCATTATTTGGGGGGATTTTGAATAAAAATAATAATAATGGCCAACATTTCAAGGACTTCATATAGATGTTTTAAAGCACTTTATATAAATTATCTCATTTGGGTTTCACAAGTGGTGTGGTAGATCCTTGTGATATTATCTCCATTTTACAGATAAGAAAGCCGAGGCTCACTGAAGTTAAATGATTTGCTCAAGATGAGATAGTAAATGAGTTTGTTTGTTGCTTCTAAATGTCTAGATATTTAGTATTTAAGTAGTATTTAAGGTATTCTGAAGACTTGTATCTGTCTATTACTTTACTTTTTAAAAATATCTAACAAAACAATTCTAAAAGCTCAAACAATAATATACCTATTAAGTACCTACTGAATATAGAAAGTAGCTAGGTACTTATGGAATAATCTATTAAGTTTTTGACTTTGTGGAGTTTACATACAATCTACTTAGCTGTAAAATTAGATTTTTAATTTGATTTATCTAAGATACTGGGCCAAGTTTGTTAAATGTTGTTTCATTGAATAGAATTAGATGATATTTCTAATTGCTTGCTTGGTTATTGTATTCTATTTCATTTAGCATTTATTTAGAGGATGCTATATAGAACATATTAAAGTAAGCACTGGAGTTTGTTTTGTTGTCATAGCATTTATTACAGAATTTTAACTGCATATTATAGTCCATTTTACAAAGAAGCACACCCCGTGAACAGGAGAGTGTTGCTGAGATTTAGCCTTGTTGTTTTCCTGTATCTGTTCCCCCAACCACACTCCTCTTAGTGATTTTTTTTGTGTTCACATTGGCGCAGAACTGGTAGAAATACTACTTGACTTAAGTAAACAATTGAATACCTTCCTAATTTTCTTTTTGAAAATTTGCTATATTAATGGATATTTTTGTCTTTTCACTCTGTGTCTATAGGAGGAGTCTTTGAATGTGGAAAAGACTTTTTCTTTAGGCAGAGTTTTGTGGAGAGGGATGAGGAGAAATTAAACTTTGGTATTTGATTTACTAAACCAATTTGTACTATAGAACTAGGTAATTAGGAGAATATTCAGCATCCGGAGAATAGATGTGTGGTACAAAATTAGGCAAACTTTTCCAACAATTATCTATAGAGGATTGATTTAAAAACTTATATTTGCTAGACAATATAAATCTTAGGTTAGGAAAGACAATAGAAATTTTCTACTATAGAAAATCTGGCCTAAGGCTTATTTTTTGAGATTAAATTTTATTTTAAAAACATTACCATGGATTTTTTTCTTCCTATCTCTCCTTCATCCACTGCAAAGAAAGAAAGAAAAACAAAACTTTTGTAACAAATGTATATAGTTAAGGAAAACATCAGCCATGTCCAGAAATTTGTATTTCTTGCTTCATATTAGTCCATCATCTTTCTGTCACGAAGTAGGTAGTGTTCTTCATTATTGTTCCTTTGTAATCATGATTGATTACTCTTTTATTTGGATTTCTTGTTTTTGTTTTTCTGCAAGGCAATTGGGATTAAGTAATTTACCCAAGTCACACAGATAGTGTGTCTGAGGCAGCATTTGAATTTCTGACTCCAGGGCCAGTGTTGTCTCTACTGTGCCACTTAGCTGCCCCTTCAGTCAGAGTTAAAGTCTTTCAAAAGGTTAAATTTTATAATGTTGATGTCATAATATAAATTCTTTTGATTTAGCTTGCTTCATTCTGTATCATACCATATAGGTCTTCCCAGGTTTCTGTGAAACTATCTTTCTCACAGAGCAATAATAATCCATTACATTCACAAACCATAATTTGTTCAGCCATTTCCCATTTGATGGGAACCCTCTTATTTTCCAATTAATTGCTACTGTAAAAGAACTGCTATAAAGGTTTTTGTGTATGTGGAACTACTACTTCTTTCTTTGATCCCTTTGAAGAATGGACTTAGGGGTAACCATTTGAGCATAGTAACAAATTGCTTTTCAAAATAGATAAATTTACAGCTTTACCAGCAATATATCAGTATCCTGTTTTCCTACAGATCCTTCAACATTTGTCAGTTTCCTTTTTTAAATATCAACTTTGATCTAATGTATGTGAGATGGAACTTAACAGTTCCTTTCATTTACATTTCTGACTATTCATATCCTTTGGCCATTTATTGTATTTATTAGTTGAGAAAGAGTTTTATTCTTATAAACTTGATTCTGTTACTTACATATCTTTGAAATGAAACCTTTTTTAGAAGAACTTGCTGCAAAAATGTTTTCCCAGTTAATAGTTTTCCTTCTATTTTATCTTCTTTGGTTTTATTTGTACAGATTTTTTAAAATTAAATCTGTCCTTTTTATCTTTTGTAATCTTCTCTATACCTTGTTTGGTCGTGACCTCTTCCTCTTCCATTGATCTGAAAGGGAAATTCTTCCTTGTTCTTTTATTTTGTTTAGGATGGGACCTTTTGTGTCTACATCATGTATCCATTCAGACCTTTTGTTGGAATTTAGTGGTGTTGATCTAACCCTGATTTTTGACAGATTGCTGCCTAGTTTTCCCAGTAATTTGTCAAATAGTGAGTCATTACTATAGTAGCCAGGATCTTTGGGTTTATGAAATTGTAGGCTTTTTTGTGTATTTGCTTCTATATGTTGTATACTTGATCTGTTTCACTGGTCTCCTTTTATGTTTTTTAGCCAGTTTCTCATTATTTTGATGATAGTTTTTTGAGGTATAATTGAGATCTCTTATTGCAAGCCTTGTGTCCTTCCCACTTTTTTTTCATCATTTCCTTTGAGATTCTCAACTTTTTTTCTTCTGGTTGATTTTTTTTTCAGTTTCTGTAATCACCTGAGGCTTATGTTAACAGATTTTTATCATTCTTAACCTTACCCATCCCAAACTGCATATTTTGGGGACTTGATTTTGATGCCTTTTTTCCCCCAAAAGCTTATACCAGTCTTATAGATGTATAGGCTACTTTGAAACTTCATACTTGTATATAATGAATACTCCATTCAACAAAAGAGTCTGAAGCTACTGGATTTGAACATTGATTAGAATTTCAGAAAATGGAATTGGCTGTATCTTAACCAATATGGCAGTCATATCAGAGTCAGCCTTGTAGGAAATCATTAATTTATAGAGCAACAATCAAAATAAATATCATATTTTGAAGAAAGTATAAAGAAGACATGGAATGTAATAAAAGTAGCTCTAATCAGACCTATTTAAACTAATATAAACTTAAAAAAATAGAAATTGTACAGGTGTTACATATGTTGATTATATCTGTTTGTTAAAGTTTAACTTAAAGTCAGTCCTGAAAGTTAGAAAACTAATAGAGCTTAAAAGAACCATCAGTCTAGAAAAGCTGAATCTCCTCAGGCAATAGACAGGTTGTAGCTAGGGATAACTATGGTGTAGAAAAAGTTTATTTACAAGTCATTCCAGAAGAGGATGGGGGAATCCTGAGTAAGGAGTATTGTTTCACAAAGTAATGAAAAGCAGTTGAGAAATTTTGCCTGCAGAGAGCTTAGCTTAGTGAGAGAGCTAACTAAATCATATCATCTTGAAAAAAATTATAAGTAAAACTCAAATACAACTAATGTAAAAGTGGAATTGATTTGTGGACATTTCTTTTGTAATCTCTTCATTAGCTACATTAGTTGAAATCCTATATCAATTGTATTTTTACCTCAGTTTTTGATATGTGATGAAAATTTTGAGGTAGCTCAAAAAAAAAAGACATTCAGGGATTAATTTTCAAGATATCTTGGAAGGGGGAAATTTCATTAAAATACTAAAAAACAACAGATGATGATTTTAATACTGTTGTGCCTTTCCTCCTGTTCTCTTTCTATCTCTGTAAACAAGAAGATATCAGTAACTATTAACTTAGATGTCAAATTTCTCATCTCCACAAATCTTTGAGAATAATATCCTTAAAGAAAACATGAGAAAGAAATAGGATTTAATAAATTATTTTCTTCAATAAAACACATCCTAGTTATAACAGCTGTCTGAGAAATAGAGAAAATAAAAATATTCAACTACATTTAGAATCAAATGCTTTCAAAATCAAAATGATGTGGAACAGTATTATGAAATCATTATCATATTTAATACTGTTACAGAATAGAAAAGTGTAGTGAAATAGACTAGATTAGAGATGAAAGAGCTAGAAGTTAATGAACATGTAGCACAGTTATCCAATAACTCCCAAGAATGAAGTTTAAGAGAAGGGGCTCCTTTTTTTTCCAGAAGAATTGCTGGGGAAACTGGATGATAGCTTGGTATAGAATCTAGATTTAGATTGGCATCTTATATACTAAACTCCAAAAGGATTTGTGACCTAAATATAAAAGGGTGCATCATTAAAAAAAATTAGGGAAGTAGCTTTTATAGCTGTAGGTCAGGCAAGAGTTAATAACCAAAGGATATATAAGAAATTGTAAAAGAAAAAAAAACACCCAGGCAGTTTCAGTTATATATAATTTTTAAAACTTTGGCAAGAACAAAAGTAGTTCAGGTAGAATAAGAAGAGAAGCTGTCACTTGGGAGAAAATCTTTGCATCGTTTATCTCGGGCATCACTAATAAAAGCCAGTGATACGTGGTGATACATAGCATATGGACATAATCTATAAGACTCAGAGCATTTCCCAATAGATAAGTAAATGTTGAAGTTAATAAAAAATTTTTAAAGGAGAAATGCTCCATATCCCTAATAATAAGAGAAATGCAAATTGTATTATCATGTTGATGAAGATAATAACAGTTAACATTTTTATATCTCTTTAAGATCTATAAAATCTAGAGCACCAGACCTGAAGTCAGGAGGACCTGAGTTCAAATCCAGCTTCAGCTACTTAACACTTCCTAGCTGTGTGACCCTGGGCAAGTCACTTAACCCCAATTGCCTCAGCAAAAAAAAAAAAAAAATCTATAAAATATTTACATACAGTATCTCCTTTTATATTAATAAAACAGTAATCACTATTAGAGAAGCTGTAGGAAGTCAGGCATATATATGCATTGTTGGTAGAATTGTGAGGAATCATTCTAGAATTACATGAAAAGAACTGTCCATACAGTTTGGCCAAGTGATCCTATCAGAGAAGTAAGTCCATGGCAGGAAGATCCCATTTATACCAAAATAATTAATAGCTAACATTTAAATAGTACTTTCAGGTTTGTAAAACACTTTACTTTTTAATATTCATAAAATATTCTCAATAACACATTTGTAATATCCAAGTAAGTGCTAACAGTGAACTTTTATCAATTGAAGAATGACTGAAAAAATTGTGGTATAGAATAGTCATTATGAAAGGATGAGTATGAGGAATTCAGAGAAACATGGGAAGACTTGAATGAACTTTTATATATAATGTGTGTGTATATATATATATATGTTATATATCTATATCTCTCTCCATATATATACACATATATATATATATGGAGAGAGAGAGAGAGGAGAGAGAGAGAGAGAGAGAGAGTGTGTGTGTATAAAGAAAACAACTAGAAAAAGAATCTACTCAGTGACTATGATAATGAAAATAAAACACTGAAAGAAAATAGAAATTGATCTGATACTTGGTTCCAAAGGAACGATGATGAGACATGCTTGCCTCTTCCCAGTAGAAAGTGGTGGGTTATAGGTATGCAATATTACATATGTAATTAGATTTGTTTCCTTCCCCTCTCCCCCTTTGTTGACTTTATTTGTACCAAAGGGCCCTTGAAACAAAATGTATCCTAACCTTATGCTAAACTGAAATACATGTTTTCAGTGATGTTAAGTAGTCCAGAGTATCAGTGTTAAATAAGGCTTTAATCTCACACTCTCTCTCTCACACACACACACACACACACAATTTGTATAAATGATCACTATTTTTTCCTTATTTTCAGATTCATTATATATAACTATACATATATAAATATTTATTAAAGCTTTTTATTTACAAAACATATGCATAGGTAATTTTTTAACACTGACCCTTGCAAAACCTTCTGTTCCAAATTTTCCCTTCCTTCCCTCCACCCCCTCTCCTAGATGGCAGGTAGTCCAATACATGTTAAATGTGTTTAAAAATATGTATAACTATACATATTTAATTATTTTAAGTGTTTTATGTCTTAGTGGATATGCTGTATAGATTCTGAAAAAAAGATTCCTCTGTTAATAGTATGAGTGTTCATAAGTTCCTATTTATAGGTAATATTGTGGTAATTGTGTCAAGTAGGGGGAAAAAAGCCCAAAAAACAATACTTCCTTGGGGAAAATACATGACTATTCTAAATAAATTGATTTAGCCATCCATAATGGAAAATCAAGTGAATTTAAAAGAATTTTTTTTCCAGACTCTGAAAAGCAGAGATGTTGAATTAGTCTATTAGGATAGGTATATTTTCACAGGGTTCTGAGGATGAGTTGGGCTAGGGATTCAGAATAAAGATCGGTTTTGATTGTATTTGGGAAATTGTTTGGTAACGTCACTTGTCCCATCATGCATAATGCTGTCACAGAATCCCTCCTTCAGTGTCACTATATCCTTTCTAGCCATTGTCTCAAATCCTGGGACACTTAATGGCATGGAAAAATAATAAGTGTAGGTGATTTAAAGGACAATAAAAGACATATGGTAGATGTAACAAGGTTTCAGTGTGTTATTAATGAGAACTTTTTCTCCAAAATGATTTAAAAAAATGTTACACAAGAAAAAAGTAGGTGGGCCAGTCATATACCAAACATGAAAAATGAAAGATGAACAGGTGGCGTGCTACATTAATTAGTGCCTTTCAAGATGCCAGTTACAAGAATGAGATGGAGACTTCTATCTCATTGTGTAGGACCTCTACAGATAATTTATAGAAATAGCTAGACAAATATTGCTGAAAGATTTGAAAGTGGATGTGTGATTTATATCAGTTGAAGGAATGTTATAGATTTCCTATAAAAATTTATAGAAAACCATAAATGAGAATTGCCCAGAATAAAAAAAATCATGGAGGTGTTGTGATTGGCACTGGTGGAAGGAATATTCACTCCAATGAAATCAGATTTGTCTAAACATACAATTCCCAAATCTGTAGGATTCTCATTATGGAATAATTTATGTTTAGAATATTTTTGTGCAAGATAATTAAAACAGTACAAAATGATATAAATAACGTAAATGTCCATTGACAGTCATGGACAGTTTATTTATATATATATGCATATATATATATATATATATATCTGCAAGAAAAAAGTTCAGATATACATATAGAGGTTTGTTTTATTATTGCATGTGATTCAGAGAATGCTGCTGTGGCTGTTTTATATGTGTTTTTGTTAAAATCCCATGCAACTTGACTTTTTTCTAAACTTCATTTGATTTTTGATGTTCAAATAATCTCTTTCCAAGGCAAAATTTACAGTGATAATCTTAGTCTTTCACAGGTCTGTGCATTTTATTTTGGCTGTCTGCTTATTGTAGGATAAAATTTTCTAACTTGTTTGGTGCCTATTCTCTGATATGTACATCCTAAGTACATAAAAGAAGAATAATTATTGATTCATTTGTGCAAAGTTGATGTTTTTCCCTAGGTGTATTAGAGTCTGTATAGCTCTCACCCCACTCAAAGTTTTCCTCTACTGACTAATCAGTTATGACAAAGGGAAATAATTAATTCTTTGAAACTTTTCAAAAAGTTATGAAAGCAAGTCAGAGACATTACAAATCCATCTTAACCCACTCAGTATTTGAGAACTGATTATGAATTTAACTTGAACCTGATCAAGTGAGTTCTTTTCCACTAATGGAGTGGAACATAAGTATTTTATTAAATTCCACGTTTAATTTCTAATTCATGTTTTTGATGACTTTTTTATTTCAGGTGGAGGACAAAGCAAAACTTGGATTATTGTTTTCTTATGATGTATGCTCAGGAAAAAGGCATTTATTACATTCAGGTAGTGTGTTTTTAAAAGAATTATTTGTAGGATAGTTTTGTAAAATTAAAAAGAAGATTTATAAGCATAATCTTGATACAGCAAGGTTATAAAAAGCCATTTAAAATGTATAACTTCATTGCCATCTTATAAATTCTAAATTTTCCTAAAGAGGTAGGTTTAAACATTTAAAAACGTTGAGTCCTCTTTTTATTTGTTAAAATGTCATAAATTTTAAAATAACATTGAAGTAAAATGCCTTCAAAGCTACTACTTTATAATTTATGATAACATAGACAAGGTTTGGACTAAAGTTTATTTTTGCTTTAAATTAATAAAAATAAAAATTTATGCTTTTTAAGAGCTTTTGATTGCATCAATATATTTAAAACACTTAAGGGTGCTAACTTTTATCAGCTTTCCTCATATATTCTAGAACAAAGATGTCAAACTCTTGGCTTTCTCTTAGCACTCCTGAATGGAGCCAAAACCAGATTAAAAGATAATTGGAAATTGTTAATTAAAATAAATAAAAGTACAATACAACATAAATATTGTTAAATTGTGGTTTTCAAAGTCAGTATGTGGCCAGCAGAAATCAGTTTCTTTTTGAGTTTGACATCAGTGTTCTACAACAAAATTTCTTAAACTGTGGGTTGCAACCCCATATGGAGTCACATAACTCAATATGGGGGTCACAAACTTATGATTTATTATCAGTATACTTTTTATTTGTATACCTGTTTTATATACCTATGCCTGGGGTTGCATAAAAATTTCTTGGGGAAAAAGGATTCATGAATGGAAAAACTTTAAGAAGCCCTGGTCTATTTAGAATTACTGAGATAGCCTCATAGAAGATTGAAAACTAGGGTGAAATTTAGGTGACTTGGGTTCTAGTTCCAGTTATTTCACTCATTTGCTCTATGAGCTGTATCAAATGGCATAGAGTTACTGGACTTTAATCTTCTTAGTTATAAAATAAGGGCATTGAACTAAGTTCATCTTTCACGTCACTTATAGTTGTAAAAATAATGAAACTGTTCTATGCTTTTTGAGCAACTGTACCCATTAGGCATTGTTCTCATTTATTTGTTAAAGCATACTCCTGATGTTTTCAAAAATAATTTTTTTAAATCAAGTTTGAGGTACTAGATATTTTTTATAGTAATAAAATTGCACTTCTTTAAAATATTTATTATTTTAATTGGTCTTCTCGCCCATAATGTAAATTAGTGAGATTTTATTCTATGAGATTATAAAACAAATTCAAGTTGGACTCTTATGTAACCATTAACTTATGGTATTGGTATAATAGAACTTGTGACTGATGAAATAATGGGCAGGGACACATAATGTACAACTGTCTTGATCTGTGTGAGTAGTTGCTGTGGGAGTTCACAGGGGATCATATCTCTGTCAGTAGGCATCCGACACTTCCAGGATAAATTCCTTTGGCAGTTGTGACACTCTGGTGGCAGCATTTATATAATACTGCTGCCCTCACTATGATGGATAGAACCTCTCTTTCCTCTCATGACTAACCTTGCTATCATTGCACACTTATTCCTATAATGCATAGCTTGTAGACTGTGCATGAGTTCTTAGATCAAGTTTATTCTTTGCTTGGCATCCTCCAGAAAAAGAAGTAGTCCAGTTGAGTCTTCTCCTTTGTGTCTCCAGGTTTTTGCAGTCATTCTGTTCATATTCTATATAACTGCAAATATATGCATATATTCAGTATATGTGTAGAAGACCATTGGTTTTGGAGTCAAAAGACCTGATTTCAAATTCAGTATCTTTGTGATTCTAGGCAAGTCACTCTTTTTGGTAAAGTTTTTGTTAATGTTATTTTTTTTTTTATACCATAGTACTTTTATTTTCTTCTTGAAACAGCCTCATTGAACCCTTCCTCATAAAAAAGAAAAACAGTTAAGCAGAATCAAACAAGAATAACCATAGATGATGGCAAATACCAGATTTCATATCCATAGTCTATTAGCCCTATACTGAGAGAAGAGAGGTATATTTTATCATTAGCTCTCTGATCCTGAGATTACTATCTTTCAGTGTTATTTTCATTTAGGTTATTGTAGGCAATGTATATACTTTTCTCTTAGTTTAGCTTATTTTGCTCTGCATGTGTTGACACAAGTCTTGGGATGTTTCTCTAAATTTCTTTATTCATAATTTCTTATAACACAGTAATACTTCATTACATTCATATACCAGAATAACAATAGTTATTCCTCAAGGCATGGGTATTTCACTTTTCTTCCAACATTTTACTATTACAAAACTTTCTGATATTAATATTTTACTATTTTTATATCTTTGCCTTCCTTGCAATTATTCATAGTAGTAGAATGCTTAAGTCAACAGGTATAAACTCGTTGGTGATTTTTCTCCCATAATTCCAAATGTTTTCCAAAACAGTTGGACCAATTCATAGTTCTTCCAATAGTATATGGATGTGCCCACCTTGCACAGCTCTTGCAATGCTGACTATGATTATTTTTTAAAATCATCTTTGCCATTTTGAAGGGTGGGAGCTTAGAGTTACTTCCATTTGAATAGTTTTTTTTAGAAACTAATAGAAAGTTTATTGTTTTTTAAACATTTAATATTTGTACTCTCCCCAGTTGCATGTAAAACAATTTTTTATATTAAAAAAATTTGAGTTCCAGATTCCCTTCCTTTAAAAGGTACACGTGAAGTTATGCAAAACATTTCCATAAAAGACTTATTGTGAAAGAAAACATAGATTTCTAGCTCCCTCCCCCCAAAGGAAAATAAAGTTTAAAAATAAAAAAGAGTATGCTTCAGTCTGTATTCAGACAAAATCACTTCTTTCTCTGGGTATGGGTAGCATTTTTCATCATATGTCCTTCAGAGTAATCATGGATCATTGTATTGTTGAGAATATCAAAGTCATTCAAGGCTAGTTGATCATCCCACAACATTGCTATTAATTTCTACATAGTACATTTCACTTGGCTTAAGTCCATGGAGGATTTTCCAGGTTTATCTGAGAGCTTCCTACTCACTGTTTCCCATAAAACAGTAATATTCCATCATAATCACATATCACAATTTATTCAGCCATTCCCCAGTTGATGGGCATCTCCTCAATCTGGAGGATGCTCTGAAAAGAGAAATGTTATATTTTTGTATGTATAGGTCCTTTATCTTTTTAAAAAAAAATTTTTTTAGAATTCATGTCTAGTAGTGTTATTGTTAGGTCAAAGGATATGCATGATTTTATAGTTCTTTGAGCATAGTTCATACC
>JAJPUD010000007.1:1229986-1242895 GCA_023553655.1 Myrmecobius fasciatus | reverse complement strand
TGTAAAAGCTTTTATGGCAGGTTATATATGCCATTCTACCTCTCCCTTCCCATTCTAGTGCATCCCTCTCTCACCCCTTAATTTTATTGTTTTAGATATTATTCCTTCATATTCAACTCACATCTGTGCCCTCTGTCTATATAGATATAGATATAGATATAGATAGATAGAGATATATATACATTTTTAACTGCCATAATAATGAGAAAGTTCTTATGAATTACAAGCATCATCCTCTCATGTAGTAATGTAAACAAATAAACCTCATTAAGTCTCTTATATCCCTTTCCTGATCATCTCCTTATGTTTCTCCTAAATCCTATATTTGAAAATCAGTTTTTTTCTGTTTTAGTCTTTTCATCATGAATGCTTGAAAGCTCTACATTTCATTGGATTTCCAATTTTCTTCTAAAAGATTATTTTCAGTTTTGCCAAGTAAGTGATTCTTAGTTGCAATCCTAGCTCCATTGCTTTCTGGAATATCATATTCCAAGCCCTCTCATTCTTTGATGTGTAAGCTGCTGGATCTTGTGTTATCCTGACTGTGGCTCTAGTATACTTGAATTGTTTCTTTCTGGATGCTTGCAATATTTTCTCCTTGACTTGGGGGTTCTAGAATTTGACTATAATATTCCTAGAGTTTTTATTTTGGAATCTCTTTCAGGAGGTGATTGATAGATTTTTTCCATTTCTATTTTACCCTCTGGTTCTAGCATATCAAGACAGTTTTCCTTGATAATTTCTTGAAAGATGATTTCTAGGCTTTTTTTTTTTTTAAATCATGATTTTTCAGATAGACCA
The DNA here is from genome assembly GCA_023553655.1 of Myrmecobius fasciatus. NCBI lineage: Eukaryota > Metazoa > Chordata > Mammalia > Dasyuromorphia > Myrmecobiidae > Myrmecobius > Myrmecobius fasciatus. The sequence goes on along the minus strand of JAJPUD010000007.1, from coordinate 1,242,094 downwards.
ATAATTTTTAAATTGTTTTTCCTGGATCAGTTTTCTAGGTGAGTTGTTTTTCCAATGAGATATTTTTCATTGTTTTCTATTGTTTCATTCTTTTGGGTTTGTCTTACTGTTTCTTAATTTCTCATAAAGTCATTAGATTACATTTGCTCAATTCTGATTTTCAAGGAATTATTTTCCTCAGTGAGCTTTTGTACCTTCTTTCCCATTTGGCCAACTTTGCTTTTTAAGGCATTCTTCTCCTCATTGGTTTTTTTATTTCCTTTTGTACCTCTCTCAATTCTCTTCCCAATTTTTCTGTCTCTTACTTGATTTTCAAAATTCCTTTTGAGCTGTTTCATGGTCTGAGACCAATTCTTATTTTTCTTGGAGGCTTTGGATGTAGGAGCTTTAACTTCGTTATCATCTTCTAAGTGTGTGTTTTGATCTTCCTTGTCATTATAGTAATTTTCTATGGTCAGAATCTTTTTTAGTCTGCTCATTTTCCCAGCCTATTACTCAACTTTTAACTCTTTGCTAAAGTAGGACTCTATTAAAGTGGGGTGGGGGGTGCACTGCCCCAAACCTGGGGGACTTTATACAGCTATTTTCAGAGATCCTTCTGGGACCAGACCACAGACACCAGTTTCTGTCCTGGAGCTGTGAGGAGTGCCCCTACTCCATTGTGGCTACCAGGTCCAGTGTGCAGCAGAGACCTCCCTCAGAGCTGGTAAAGAGGCCCCCAGTAGGGCCTCTGGAAGCTGTGGCTGCTGCCCATGCTCACTCCTGATTTCCCAAGGCCCTCTCACCCTGGTTGAGACAAACCTTTCCTGCTGACCTTCTAGTCTGAGCTGAAAGGTATGGAAGGCACCAGTGTTGCTGCTGACTTGGAGGCCCCTAAGGCTGTTCCTGCTTTGCTGGTGCCGGGGCCAGGAAGGGAGGCTGCACCAACATAGTCTGTGCTGGGACTCGCACTGGACTCCCCCCTGGTGCCACAGACCTTGCCTGCTGACTTTCTAAGTTGTCTTTGGCTAGAAAATATTCTACCCTACTTTTTTTTTTGTTTTCTGACACTGTAAGATTTATTTAGAGTCATTATTCAAAGGAATTTAGGAGGGGTTTAAGGGAGAGCTGAGAGAATCTCTGCTTTTAGCCTGCCATCTCAGCCCTGCCTCCATTTGAATATTTCTTATGATTACTATTATTATTGATTTGATGTAATTTTACATATGATTGTTTGTAGTTCTTTTGAAAATTTTTTACCTTTTAACCATCCATCTCTTAGGGAAAGGCTCTTAGTTTTAAATACTTGTATGAGTTCTTAATATAGCTTTTATATTTGGCTTTTTCATGGAAGTTATTTTTTCTTACTTGATAATTTTTCTTAGATAAGCTAAATTGATTTTATTTGTGGAAAAAAGTTTTATAATTTTATGCAATTAAAATTTTATATTTTATGATCATTTCAATCCTTAAGTTTGGTTAAGAATTCTCTCTCAGTCTTAAAATTACTTCTTTCTATTCTCTAGTTTTTGTCATCTTTTGTTTTATAATATGGCTTTTTAGTTTTGTGTTGTATCCATTTAGGAACTTATTGTTGGTATATCTGTCAATTAGCAAGTATTTTTACAATGCCTACTGTGCAATTTAAACTAATGCCTAGTTTGAGATGCTGATAAGAAATTATTTATGCCCAATTGCTTTCAGTTCTTGTAGTATTTCTCATCAGATCAGGAGTGTTAGGTTCATTAATCACTACTGTTGTGTTGGGATTGCTTCTGCTCTCTATCTAGTCTCTTTCACCTTAGGTAAGTGCCCTAAGCCTTCTCTCATATTTCCCACAAATTGTCACATGAAGTGTTGTTGTTAGGTGATCTCTGAGGTCTTTTCCAATTCTCATGTCCTATGAGAAGATATTCTACTTACTTTTGTCATCTCATTGACCACATTTTAATGATCATGAGCCTTTTCTAATGACTCATGATCTGTTGGCTAGTACCTGATTGGACTTGTCAGGAAGATCTGTACTTCTAATCTTACCATCTGGGTGATGTTAGGCAGCTTCAACTCTTAGAGTTGCAAAGAACTAAGTTTTCTCAACTGAATTATAAGACTGTGGCCTGTCCCAGGGTGCTTCAACTTCAAAATCATGGGTCCTTAACATAGTGACATAATAAACATTCCTGCTAACTTGTCTGTAAATATGACATATTTTCTTATTTATCACTTTGTCAGTGATCTCTAGGAGTCCCTGCACCAGTGAGTATCACAAAGTTAAAATCTGACTATCATTCTTTTATACTTTGCTAATTTTAGTTTATCTTCCTTTTTTCTCAGTGGAAGTTTCTATTGTTGCTTTCCCTTTTTTTTCCCCTAGTGATTGGTTAGTCAGGAAACTTGGGTTTTTGGAAAGCACTTTTTCTTACCATTGTGACATAAAGGGACCATAACATGGGTCAACCCCTCCCGCCACCTCCCCCCCCCAAAAAAAAGATACTATTCAGATTTCTGGATTATTGTTTGGTTTTGGAAACCACAATTTAGAAAAGATAGTAAGAAGTTTCAGCATATCCTGAGAAGGGTGACCCAAGATAGTGAAGATACTTTAAACCATGCTATATGGAAGATGCCTGAAGGAACTAAATATGTTTTACTTGGAAAAGGGGAAAATTAGTCATGACTTGAATATTATCTTGAAACATTTGAAGAATTTTATTGTGTTGGAAAGAGATTAACTTTAGAATTCTGTGTTCTAAAGAAGAGGATTAACCAATGAATGAAAGTTATAGGAAGGCAAATAATAGTTTAATGTGAGAAATAACATTTTAATTAGTGGCATTAAAAAAATAAAATGGACTGCCTTATTAAGGTATCATTCCTTGCAGCCTCCTACCCATGACCTTTTCTGATTCCCTTCACCTTATTACTGCTTTCCATCTCCTTAAATTATATCTTATTATCTATGTACATGTTATATATAACCCTTTAGTGTAAAATAATCTCTTTGAGAAAGAAAAGTCTCATTTTTAACTTTGTATCTAATGTATCTAACCTTGTACATGAGGGAAACAATAAGTATCTTTTGTTTTGTTTTAAAATTATATTAATGCGTTTTGTTTTTAATAACAGCATCTCCTATTGTTCACCTACATATAACTCTCCCTTGTAGCCTAAAAGAGGTATGGAGGATATTAGCATAGTTGTTTATTCCTCTAGGATCCTCAGGGCAACTGGTTTTTATTCACTTGTTGGACCTATCCCATGCATTAGCCTAATTCCTCTATATGTTAACATTATTCTAGGGGTAAGCTATATGTCCATCAGTCATATCACTCATCTACTTCACTTCTTTCTTTAATAGCTTCAATCAGTCTGTTAGCAAGTATATTTTAACCAATTACTTTGTGTTGAACCTTGAACTAGTTCTTGAGGCCACAAAGAAATGTCCTGCCTTTGAGGAGCTCACTTTCAATTGAGGGAAAAAACATGGAAATGCCTATGTACATATGAGATCTAGTTTAAATAGAAGAGATTCTTGAGGGAAAGTCAAGTTGCAGTGTAGAGGTTCAGGAGCAAGAAAGATATCCTGCATTGTGCCAGAACCATTATTTTTGTATTTACTTGAACTAGATAAAAGGTAATAAAAATAGAAGCATCACTTTTATATATAATAACATTAACATAAAAAGATATAATTTTGAAGATACAATTACCATGATTCCAGAGGACTAGTAATGAAGCTTGATAACAACTTACTGATAAATGATGGATTCATGGTATAGTATGACATTTTATTTTTAACATGGTCAGTAAGGAGGATTTTTTTGTTTATTCTTCTCACCCCCCCCATGGTATAATTGGTGGGAGGGAAAAAATAGCTTCTTGTTAATTAAGAAAAAAATAAGCTTGAAAGCCAGACTTGATGGTACATACCTCGTAATCTGAGTTTCTGGGGAGTCTGTAACTGTTGGACTTTTTGAATTTGGGAGGTCTGAGCTGAAGCAGGCTAAGCTAATTGGGTGTCTGCAGTATGTCTGGCATCAATACTTGTAGCCTTCAGGGTGCTTAAGGAAAGGTGAATCAGTCTTAATTGGCATTGGAGCAAGTCAAAATTCCTGTTCAGATCAGGAGTGACTCATGAGTGGACTCATTTCAAATTAAAAAATAAAGCAAAAAAAAAAAATTGTTGAGATCAAACTCTATTTCCTCTAGGAATCTTTTTCTAGTCCCTGCCCCTCCTAGTTCCCTTTCCTTGAAGACTTTTCATACACTCAGTATTTTGCTTTTATTTTTTTTTCCTCAGTTTCTTTTTTTTTACTTTTATTAAAGCTTTTTATTTATAGAACATATGAGTAATTTTTCTACATTGATCTTTGCAAAATTTTCTGTTCCAAATTTTTCCCTCCTTCCTCCCACCCCCTCTAGATGGCAAGTAGTCTAATATATGTTAAATATGTTAAAATATATGATAAATCCAATATGAGTATACATATCTATACAGTTATCTTGCTACACAAGAAAAATTAGATCTAGAAAGAGAAAAAAAAACACCTAAGAGGGAAAACAAAGTGCAAGCAAACATTCACAGAAAGCATTAAAATGCTATGTTGTGGTCCACACTCAGTTCCCACAGGCCTCTCTCTGAATGTATATGACTTTCTTCATCACTGAACAATAGGAACTGGTTGGAATTACCTTATTGTTGAAGAGAACCATGTCCATCAGAATTGATCCTTGTATAGTCTTGTTGCTGTATATAATGATCTCCTGATTCTGCTCCTTTCACTTAGCATCAGTGCATGTAGGTATCTCCAGGCCTCTCTGAAATCATCTTGTTGGTCGTTTCTTACAGAAAGTATTTTGCTTTTGTGCATTAATTTATATATCATGTGTCTATATGTTGTTCTACTTCATTAGGCCTATTTTTTTGCTGACCTGAGTTCAAATCCAGCCTCAGACACTTGACACTTACTAGTTGTATGACCCAGGGCAAGTGACTTAAGCCCATTACCTCCCTTCTCTCTCCATCCCCCACAAAAAAAGTAAGAAGTATATTATGGAACATAAACTATTCTGTTCTGTTCCCATATTAAGCCCTTCCTGTAGATGAAAGCTATTTCTAGATTGCAGTTCAATCTCTCCCTCTTTCTCTTTCCTCCCTGTCCCTCTCTTCTCCTTCCTTATCTCTTCCTCTTTCTTTCCTCCTAGGCTAGGAATAAATATTAATCCACAAGTTCAGTGTCCTATTTTTAATTTCCAATCTTCCATGAAAGCTAGGAGAATTCATGCAGTTGACTGTCCTGAATTTAGTGCACAGAATGGGCAACTTGTGGCGATTCTGATGGTAGCATCCATGCAAATTGAATAATAGAATGTAGGCTCTAGAGTCCTTCCTCAGGATACGGGACTTCAGGAGACTTCGATCTGCCTTACTAACCAAGTAATGGAAATGATCCAGAGGCTAATGCCAGTGAGTCCTGCCTGTTCTCAATCTAACAGCAGCAGCAGCAGTAGAAGGCCAGTCATGGCCTTAGATGGTTGCCTTGGGTCTCTTTAAGTCCCTCTCTTGCCTTCAAAGATCTCCCCTTTTGTCCTCTACAATTCATGTAATCTTGGGAGGCTAAATGAGTTTAGAAAGCATCATAGAACATCAGTGTGCTGATAGGAGGGGTAGAATGCTTATATTGTCTACAGCAAAATCAACAAACTTAGCAGTGGCCTCTTGTTAGCATTTCACATCTGTAGGTCCCTTACCTTTCTGCCAGATGGTGGGAGGTATGCTTTTTTTTATTTCTTTTCTAAGACTAAGATTAGATAATTACAACTAATGACAATTGGCTGCTTTTTAGGGCTGATTTTGTTCTCTTCATAAATATTGAATTGCAAGCCACTCTCCAATCGATAAATGGTCAAAGGATATGAACAGACAATTTTCAGATGATGAAATTAAAACTATTTATAGTCATATGAAAAAGTGCTCCAAATCTATCAGAGAAATGCAAAGTAAGACAACTCTGAGGTACTACACACCTGTCAGATTGGCTAAAATGACAGGAAATTATAATGACGAATGTTGGAGGGGATATGGGAAAACTGGGACACTGATACATTGTTGGTGGAACTGTGAACGGATCCAACCATTCTGGAGAGCAATTTGGAGCTATGCTCAAAGTTATCAAACTGTGCATACCCTTTGACCCAGCAGCGTTTCTATTGGGCCAATATCCCAAAGAGATCTTAAAGGAAGGAAAGGGACCCACATGTGCAAAAATGTTTATGACAACCCTTTTTGTAGTAGCTAGAAACTGGAAACTGAATGGATGCCCATGAATTGGAGAGTGGCTAAAAAAATTATGGTATATGAATGTCATGGAATATTGTTCTGTAAGAAACGACCAGCAGGACGATTTCAGAGAGGCCTGGAGAGACTTGCATGAACTAATGCTGAGTGAAACGAGCAGAACCAGGAGATCATTATACACAGCAACAACAAGACTATATGATGATCTATTCTAATGGACATGGTTCTCTCCAACAACCAGATGTTTCAAACCAGTTCCAGCTGCTCAGTGATGAACAAAACCATATACACCCAGGGAAAGGCCTGTGGGATCTGAGTCTGGACCACAACATAGCATTTTCACACATTCTATTGATGTTTGCTTGCATTATGTTTTCCTTGTCAGGTTTTTTTTTTTTTCCTGTACAGCAACATAACTATATAAATATGTATACACATATTCAATCTGTCAAATATTTTAACATAATTAACATGTATTAGACTTCCTGCCATCTAGGGGAGGGGGTGGGGAGTAAGAGGGAAAAATTTGTAGCAGAGAAAGCTTTGCAAGGGTCAGTGTTGAAAAATTACCTATGCATATGTTTTGCAAATAAAAAGCTTTAACCAAAAAAAAATATTGAATTGGATCGGATTGAATTAGTGAGTTCCCTGCCTATTTCAGGTATTCAGGCAGAGGTTGGTCTAGTTAACAGTGTTGCTGTATGAAGTTAGGGATTGGACTGAGGTAATCTCTGAGATTTAGTCTAAAATTCTATTATTTCATAAAATCTTAACAAGTTATGGATTATAGAATTTGATCAAAGTCATAATAGCATATAATGGAAATATATACATACATAATAATAAAAAGCTTGATTTAAACATATCTCTTCTGTGAAAAACTCAAAGTATTTGTTTCATATTCTCTATAAGACATTTTATTTTAGCATTAGCCAGATATTATATGTGAAGCTTGCTCTTTATCCTACTGACAGTGCAAGTATTTGGGTTAAAATAATTATAGATATTTGGAAGATTTTTAGACTTGAGAATTTCCTTTTAAAGATTGTTACTTATATTTCAATTTCTATGGTGTTTTCTCTCTATGAAATTAAATGCTTATATAAATTAATGGAATTTCATAATACCTGCAAGAAAAGGAGAGTAAGAAGAAAGATAGAAAATGGAAGAAAACTGACATTGAAAGAGGATAGAAGAGAAAATACTGAAAAACTATATTGGCAATTCTTGTCTTGTGAGAAGAAATGTCAGTTACTTTTCTCTCTTCCTTTGTTGGAGTCAAAGGTGACCAAAAATCAAAAACAAAAATAAAACCATTGGTAACACTAATATAGCCCTTGATGCCACCTTGTGGAAAGACATACTACTCCCCTCTGTGTTTTGCTTAAAACCTTCTTAATTAATAAAATAAATTTTATTAATAAATTAAATTTATGAAGTGGTATGATCTCTGAACTGCCTTCCCTTCCTCTCCCTCCCCTCCAATGAAGTTTAGGAATTGAAGTGTTATATGCACTATGAAATTTTGGGACATTTTAGATTTCTGAATGAAGGAACTTTTTTTGAAAGGCTGATTGAAAAACTTTCATATGTGAAAACACTGGGAAAAGTGGCCATTTCCCTCAAAAGTTCTCCCACTAACATAGTATTTCATTATTATTATGTGATAGAGACATGAGTAAAGGCATCCTGATAAGTTATATTGCATTTTTTTCTTTTAAATTATTCTCATTTTCATATTGGTCTTAGATTTTTAAGCTAAACATTTCTTTGGTATTACTAAATTGACCTGCAGGCTACACTTTCTTATTACTAATATAATTACTTCCTTTTCCCTAGCTTGAAGATGACATTGTTGTTAAGCAGAATTACTTCAGTACAATAAAGAATTTTGCACTTCAGGTCTCTTCTGAAGACTGGATGATTTTGGAGTTTTCCCAGCTTGGATTCATTGGTGAGAAAAATAAAATCTTACTAATTTTTCATATGTTAGTTTTCTCAAAATATTTAATTGTTATTTTATCTTAAAGTTCTTTTATTGAATGGAAAATATTTAAATATTTTAAAACTTCTTTTAAAGGAAAATTGTATAGTTTGTGTTAGGAGAATGTTAAAGATAGAAATAATGCCATAATTGAATTTTATGAATTGTGGTTCTATAACAAGGTCTCAAATAAGAAAAACAATGTTGAAGGGTGCTATAAGATTATAAGATTATACAGGTAGACTAGAAGGGACCTTAGAGGACATAAATATGTTCAGCCTTTTCATTTTATAAATGAGAAAACTGGAATTTAAGTACCTTCCTAGATTGACTCAATAAGTTTCTGAGTCAGGTTTTGAGCCCAGGGTTTCCTGATTCCCAGTAGATTGCTCTGTCTCCTGTGACCACTTGTGGTATTTGTGGGACACAGTAAAAAATGTTTTTGGAGCATTATTTCTTCAGCTGGAAGAGTAGACATTCCTGGTTTATAGTTTTCTTGCTCTAAGATAATAAAAAAGACATGTAAAAATTGAAGTATTGATTCACAGATTTAAATATAAAATTTAGAAGACTATTATTCCTAGTTCTAAAAGTATTTTAAAATAAGGGTCTCTTACTTTACCTTGTAAGTCATTTAGTACTCAAATACTTTAAAATTATAAAAGAAACCTGAAATTGTGTGAAGTTTCTAAGATATATCCCTTTTTTATGGAGATAGAAACTGATCCAAATCCAGCATATGTTTTGCAGTTATACAGTTCTAAAATATGATTTTTACTTAAATCATTTATGTTCCATCATTGTGGTAATTGAATTCAATTAAACAAGCATTTATTAAGCCCAAAACTTTGTACTAAGTTTTAGAGAGATGGTGTGATTTAGTAGATAGAAATCTGAATTTGGAGACAAGTAGATATGACTTCAAACCTCAATTCAGTCACTGTTTTTGAGACACTAAAACTGTTTCTTATTTTGTAAATTGGGAATAATAATAGCATCCACACTGGACAAGAGTTTAACAGGAATCCAAAGAAGTAATATATGTAAAAGGCTTAATGATAGTAGTAAAAGACTTAATGATAGTATACACCTTGTGGAATTATTCCAAGGCTCAAATGAGATAATATATGTAAATGATTTTGTAACCTTAAGGTTCTACATAGTAATTATTATGGAATGGAAGAATAATTAATTATATGTGGTGCATCTCCATATGATTAGAAGACTATTATCTGATTTGCTCTGTCTTTTGTGCTCACTGTCACTGCAGTGGGCTTTGCCTTATGGATGTGGGGCTGAAATAAAGCTTAGTGCTTGAGGTGTTTACTTGGTTTTAGCTGAGATCAGTTTTAATTCATACTATTTTCTCTCATAAAACAAAGAAAAATAAAACAAAAAAGGAAATTGTAGATTTTGATTTTGTAGTAGAAAATGTAAACTTACCACTAATTTTAGTTGTTCAAACCTAAATCAGAGCAACTTCTCATAATATTTGGAATTAGAGATTTCTGCAGGGATCTCTTTAAAATTAGAAGACTTAGGCATTTCTTTGGCCCATAGAAATCCCTGATTTGGGTGGCAAATGCCTTTCCAAATAAGTTATTCAGGTGTAATCCAGAGACTGGAAAAGTTCAGTGATCGTGAATCACAATTTACTCTTTGAAGGAGATTTTTTTTTAAAGGTCTTCTGAGCTGGAGATATTTAGGAGAAGCAAACCTCTAAATTAGCATTCAGATTGGAATGTTGGTGGTGTAGCTCCTCTGAGAAGATTTCTCCATTTGTATAAAAAGAGCCTACCTGTGGGATATATTGTGGATGTGCCTCCTTTGAGGGCCTGGGGGGATGATCTCTGAGCTTTGAATTGAGCTGTTGATTAAGGGGCAGGAAAATGTGCTCAGGATTGTCTGAAAGTGGAAGTGTTGTATGTAGAGATTGGAACCCATTATTGCAGATGCTTCAGGACCACCAGGGCCCATAAAGACACTTATGGAAAAAGTTATGTTTATAACCTCCTTCAAACAAAAGAAAGCAATCAACAAAGCTACAGAGTATACAGGACAGTAGCCGGTTATGTCCAAAAGATAGCTTTAGATTATTCTCAAGAAATGAGCAGAGGCTTCTTCTAATGGAGGAGCTTGTTGGTGTTTCCTTGTGATTGTACCTAAGAAAGCTAACTCAGTTTCTATAGGGAGGAGAAATCAACTTCCTGAATATAAAACCCTCAAAGTGAGAAAGGCCTTTCCTTATTTCAATGGAGACAGACATTAGGTCTAATAGATAAGGAGCATTCTGGACAGGAAAACATTTTCCATTAGTGGAAGTCAGCACCTTCTCTGCAGTAGCTATGTATAAATGTGTAAATGAGTGTATATATATTTTTAGCAAATAGTATCACAACTTATTTACATTTCCACAATAAGGAAGGCTAGTACTTAAGAGTTACAAAATGCCAAGAGACATTACATATAGAATAATAACCACAGATCACATCTCATGCAGTGAATTCTGGCTGTGGAGTTTAAGGCCAGAATTCTTAATTTAGGGTCTGTGAACTTCCAAAAATTATTTTGATAACTATTTCAATATAATTGACTTCTTTGTCAAATAAGATAATATTTGTAAAGTACTCAGCACAGTGCCTGGCACATAGGAGGTGCTTAATAAATCCTTATTTCCTTCCTTTGTAATCCTGTGTATTTTATTTTGTGCATTTGAAAACATTTTTCTGTGAAGAGGGCCTTAAACTTTACCAGACTGCCAAAGGAGCCTGATACAGAAGTTTAAGGGATCTATAAGAAAGCTCTATATTTCATTAATTTGCTGTTTACTTGAAATATCTTTTTAGGTAAAATGTTTCAAGCTTCAGATATCACTTTGATTGTAGAGTTCATATTTATGTTTTACAAGGAGAAACCTATTGATTGGCTCTTAGACCATATACTCTGGGTGAAAGTCTGCAATCCTGAAAAAGATGCAGTAAGTTAATTTCTTATCAAATAACAGTTCTGAAATGTATTTTATTTAAGGATTTTTCACTGCTTTAGAAATGTGTAATCTTTGCATGAAGTCCCTGCCTGAACCCACAATATAGATTGGAATGAAGTAGATAAAACTGCATGCAAATAAAGGGACTTTTGAAGTTTTTCTTTTTCTTTTTTTAAATTGTGTCATTTAGAAAGGATCTCGAAAATTCGCTTGACTTGCTAAAGCCTTTTTCTTTTCTGAACACTGCCCTCTAGTGTCATAGGGTGTCACTGTGACCTTTTATTTGTTTTTCTCAACTTTTTTGTGGTTCTTATACCTCTTGACTTTCCAGCAAACCATTTCGTACTTCCTATTCAGTATGAAAAGAAGTAAGTTCTATAGTTTACAAGGCTTATGCATATAGAAAATTTTTTAAATCACTTAATTTTAATAGGATAATATAGTTATTTACCAAATGTTCCCTGTACAGCTTTGGCAAGATACACGTACTGCACATAGGAAGTCCCTTGTAGAATGCAGTTTTCAATTAATTTTTTAAAATATTAATTCAATTAAATTTTAATTTTAAAAAATGCAGATCAATGCAACATTAGGGTTTGAAGAAACCTTAATGTTTATTTAGTCTAGTCCCCCTCCTTTTACGGAATAGAAAACAGAAGGTTAGAAAGGTTAAATAATGGTCATAATATGTAGTAGAGAAGGATTAAAACTTGATTTTTCTGATCCTGATATTCTTTACACTGTACCAGGCTATTTCACATGCCAACAATTATAGAGTCACTACTTTTTTTTTTAAATAAAGCTTTTTATTTACAAAACATATGAGTGACCTTTCAACATTGACCTTTGCAAAAAAAAAAA
>JAJPUD010000007.1:1195533-1224986 GCA_023553655.1 Myrmecobius fasciatus | reverse complement strand
ATCTCTTTTTCTTCTCTTACTGCCAAAGCTAACATTTCTAAGACAATATTAAATAATAATGGTGACAGTGGGCAGCCTTGTTTCACTCCTGATCTTACTGGGAATGGTTCTAGTTTGACTCCATTACATATGATGCTTGCTGAAGGTTTTAAGTAGATACTACTAATCATTTTAAGGAAAAGCCCATTTATTTCTATACTCTCCAGTGTTTTTAATAGGAATGGGTGTTGGATTTTATCAAAGGCTGTTTCTGCATCTATTGAAATAATCACATGGTTGTTAATTTGGTTAATAATATAATTGATTATGCTAATAGTTTTCCTAATATTGAACCAGCCCTGCATTCCTGGTATAAATCCTACTTGGTCATGGTGTATTATCCTGGGGATAACTTTCTGTAATCTTGTTGCTAAAATCTTATTTAAAATTTTTGCATCAATATTCATTAGGGAAATGGATCTGTAGTTTTCTTTCTCAGTTTTCTCCCTACCTGGTTTAGCTATCGGCACCATATCTGTGTCATAGAAGGAATTTAGTAGTACACTTTCTTTCCCTATTTTTTCAAATAGTTTATATAGTATTGGGATTAATTGTTCTTTGAGTGTTTGGTAAAATTCACATGTAAATCCATCTGGCCCTGGAGATTTTTTCTTAGGGAGTTGATTAATAGCTTGTTCTATTTCTTTTTCCAAAATGGGGCTATTTAAATAATTTATTTCCTCTTCTGTTAACCTAGGCAATCTGTATTTTTGTAGATATTCCTCCATTTCATTTAGATTATCAAATTTATTGGCATAAAGTTGGGCAAAGAAACTCCTAATTATTACTCTAATTTCCTCTTCATTGGAGGAAAGTTCTCCCTTATCATTTTTGAGACTAACATTTTGATTTTCCTCTTTCCTTTTTCTAATCAAATTAACTAAAGGCTTATCTATTTTGTTGGTTTTTCCATAAAACCAACTCTTAGTTTTATTAATTCGATAGTTTTCTTATTTTCAATTTTATTGATGTCCCCTTTAATTTTCAGAATTTCCAATTTGGTATTTAATTGAGGGTTTTTAATTTGGTCTTTTTCTAGCTTTTTTAATAGTAAGCCCAGTTCATTGATCTTCTCTTTCTCTGTTTTATGCAAGTAAGCATCTAGAGATATAAAATTACCCCTTATAACCACTTTAGCCGTGTCTCACAAATTTTGGTATATTGTCTCATTGTTGTCATTCTCCTGGATGAAATTATCGATTGCGTCTATAATTTGCTCTTTCACCCATTCATTCTTCAGGATTAGATTATTTAATTTCCATTTAACTTGTGGTCTATTTTCTCCTGGCCTTATATTACATGTGAGTTTTATTGCATCATGATCTGAGAAGGATGCATTTACTATTTCTGCTTTTCTGCATTTGATTTTGAGGTTTTTATGCCCTAACACGTGATCAATTTTCATATAAGTTCCATGAACCCCTGAGAAAAAAGTATACTCCCTTCTATCACCATTCAGTTTTCTCCAGAGATCTATCATACCTAGCTTTTCTAGCCTTTTGTTTTACCTCCCTAACTTCTTATTTATTTTGTGATTTGATTTATCTAATTCTGAGAGAGCAAGGTTGAGAGATCCCACTAGTATAGTATTACTATCTATTTCTCCTTGCATCTGTTAGTTTCTCCTCTAGGAATTTGGATGCTATACCACTTGGTGCATATATGTTTAGTATTGATACCACTTCATTGTCTATGGTACCCTTTAGTAAAATATAGTTTCCTTCCTTATCTCTTTTCATTTGATCTATTTTTGTTTTTACTTGATCCAAGATAAGGATTGCTATCCCTGCTTTTTTTTGTTCACCTGAAGCATAATAGATTCTGCTCTAGCCTTTTACCTTCACCCTGTATGTATCTCTATGTTTTAGATGTGTTTCTTGTAAACAACATATTATAGGATTCTGGCTTTTAATCCAGTCTGCTGTCCGCTTCCGTTTTATAGGAGAGTTCATCCCATTCACATTCACAGTTAAAATAACTATATCTGTATTCCCTGCCATCTTACTTATCCAGAGTTATGATTTTCTCTTCTCTTTCCCCTCTCTCCCTTCCCCCCTCCCCAGAACTTTATTTTTGATGACCACCTCCCACCAACAGGCCTCCCCCCTTTATAATCTCTCCCTCCCCTTTATACCTTTCCCCTAATCCTTCTACTAGTCTATCCCTTTCTTTTCCTCCTTTCCCTCCCACCTTCCCACAAGGAGGGTCAGCCGTTTCTTTGAAGCCAAATGTGTCTGATATACTCTCTTAGAGTCCAATCTAATGAGAGTAAGGTTTACACAATACTCATCTCCCTCCCTTCTTTCCCTCAATTATATTAGATCTTCTATGTCTCTCTCTCTCTCTTTTTTTTTTTTTTAAGCTTTTTATTTGTATAACATATGTATGGGTAGTTCCCCAACCTTGATCTTTACAAAGCTTCTTCTATGTCTCTTTATGAGATTTTGCCTTATTTTACCTCCTTTATTTTTACTTTGTTTTGCCTCCTCCCCCCCCCCCTTTTTTTTAAGTATGGTTTCCCTTCCACCTCTAATTTCTTTTCCATTATTATCAAAGAAAAATCGAATTATACCCCCATCCTTTAAGGATACCTATAGTAGAAATATAGTTCTCAAGAGTTCTTTCCTTTTTACCTTTTTATGCTTCTCTTGAGTTCTGTATTTGGAGGTCAAATTTTTTGTTCACATCTGGTCTTTTCATTAGAAATAGGTGAAATTCTCCTGTATCATTGAATGACCATCTTCTTCCCTGGAAGATAATGCTCATTCTAGCTAGATAACTTATTCTTGGCTGTAATCCAAATTCTTTTGCCTTTCGGAATATCTGATTCCAGGCCCTTCAATCCTTTAATGTGGAAGCTGACAGATCTTGTGTAATTCTAATTACAGTTCCTCGGTATTTGAACTGTTTCTTTCTAGGTGCTTGCAGTATCCTTTCCTTGGTGTGATAGTCCTGAAATTTGGCCACAATATTCCTTGGGGTTTTAATTTTGGGGTCTCTTTCAGGAGGTGATTGGTGAATTCTTTCAATGCCAACTTTGCCTTCTGATTCTAAAACATCAGGGCAATTCTCTTTCATGATTTCCTGGAAAATATCATCAAGGTTCTTTTTTCATCATGGCTTTCAGGGAGTCCGATAATCCTTAGAATGTCTCTCCTGGTCAATTGTTTTTCCTAGGAAATATTTCATATTTTCTTCTAATTTTCATTTTTTTTTGTTTTTGTTTGACTGATATTTGAAGTCTTATTGAGTCATTTACTTTTATTTGTTCAATTTTAATTTTTAAAGTATTATTTCCTTCAGTTATCTTTTTTAGCTCCTTTTGTAGCCGGCCAATTGAATTTCTTGGTTCAATGCATTCTTTTTCCATTTTGCCAATTTTATTTTTCAGTGAATTGTCTTTTTCCAATTCACCATTTTTATTTTCCAGCGAATTGGTGATTTTTTCCACTTCACCAGTTTTGTTTTTCAGTGAATTGTTGTCTTTTTCCAATTCACCAGTCCTGTTTTCCAGTTTTCCACATCTCTGTTGCAGAGCGTTATCTTCTTCTTGCACTGATCTCAATTTATTTCCCCATTCTTCTTCTAGCTCTTTGAGATTCTTTATGCAATCTTCCAGGTACGCCTTCTGAAAAGGAAACCAGCTTAAGTCTGCCTTTGTGGCTTCATCTGGGATTGTTTTCAGAATCTCAGGATCTGGGGACTGCTCTACTTTCTCTCCGTAGAAGCTGTCTATGGTGAGAGCTCTCTTCTTCTTGCTCATGCTTTTGAGTTGAGGTATCAGTCACCAGCAGGGAATACTGCTGCAGTTTCAATTTGCCTTGGTGCCGAGTTGACTTCCCGTCTGAGGCTGGTCGGGCTAGATCTGCACTAGGACCATGTTTTCAGCTGCTCTCAATCCACCCTTTACTAAAGGCAAATCTGCCAAAGCACCTGCCCGCAAGCAGCACAAAGTGGTCCAGGCATCTCCCAGGGACTTCCTGGGTGCCTAAAATCCACCGCTCCGACTTCCTCCCCGGGTGCCAGCGGCCGATTCCCCTGAGGCTAACCTTCTCCGGAGTTTTTTCAAAATAGATTTTTGATAGAAGTGCGTTGTAGGCCAAGTGTTTGGTGGAGCCCTCACTCCAAAACCAGTTCGGAGGCTCATTTTGTCTGGGTCTGAGGGAAGGTCTCAGGAGCTCACAGAGAATGCTGTCTGCAGTTTGCCATCTTGGCTCCGCCTCTCCTGTATTTCTTTTTAATTATAAAGTTTTGCAAGGAATACTTATTGAATAATTTATTTGAATAATTTGTAATTTTGATAATTTAAAATAATAATCTGTTACAAAAATCATCTGGGTTTAAGGGGTAGAGGTGGAGGTGGTAACGTGAAAGGTGAGAATGACAGAGTGAAAGGAGTTTACAAAATAATTGGTTACCTTATATGCCCCTTAGCCAAGTAATACTTTCTGCCTAGGAAAACCTAATGTTTTAGTTCTACCTTATTTTCCTATTGTGTCTTAAGTCCTATTTCGCAAGTTACCATCAGATAATGAGTATTAGCTGAATTATTCTGTATGTCCCCAGTGAAGGAGCTCTTAAATTAAAGGCTATGAACTTTAAAAAAATATATGTTTGGGAATCTATTTCATTATAATGTTTCCTTTGCAATCCTGTGTATTTTGTTCTATGCATTTAAAAACTTAGAAAACTATAATTATAGTAAAATTATATTTATGAAAAATACTAAAAATTCTGAGGGGCCATAGGTTTTGTTCACCTGTCAGAGGGGTCCATTGTACAAAAATGTTTAAAAACTCCTACCCTACTGGGATAAAATAGTTCCTGCTAACACCATGAAAATATCTTGGTCAGTATGTTTTGCATTTTTGGCTGTGGTTCATCTTAGAATATGGTTGCAACCCTGGTCTTATCTCTACAATGGAAATTTGGTCCGGTGATACTTTGCATTTAAGGGAATAACAATGAGCTTTTTTTTTTTAGTTCTCTTTATTAAATTGAAGTTCGTTTATTGGCTGTAGTGTGCCCATGATTGGTATGATGACTCAAAGCTTACTTTTTTACTTTTCATATTCTTCTTACTGTTTCAAAAATGATATTTGTAATTGTTTTTGGAGTGAATCCTTAGGTTTATATGCCTTGGTATTTAGAAAACTACTCAATATGGAATGATGAAATAGTTACTGAATTTTTTGATATTCTAAAAATCCATTATTCAGGATAAATAAAAATTTTCACTGTCAAGTATACTCACGTACGTTTTTTCTTTTTGAGAAACATTGTGATAGGCAAAAATCAAATCTACGAATTCGATTCAGACCTTCCCTTTTCCAGCACGTTGGTTTGCATTCATCACTCGAAGGAAAAATTCAGAAACTCACAGTGAGTGGTTTAATTTCACTACGTTTGTGTGATTTCATTATTTGTATGCATATGAGTCATTCTTTTTCTCTTAAGAGTGAATGTATGTAATTCTGTTTTCTTTTTAAAAAAATTATTATTAGGATAAAGATTTTCTGAAGCCATTACTTCACACAATGCATGTAAACCCACCTGCAGAAGTATCTACTTCTCTGAAGGTCTACCAAGGACACACGTTGGAAAAAACTTACATGGGAGAGGATTTCTTCTGGGCTGTTACCCCAATTGCTGGGGACTACATATTATTTAAATTTGACAAGCCAGTTGATGTGGAAAGGTTAGTAATTATTGATATCGATTTCACATTCCAAACTTCTTGTTTTATTATGCAGCTTACTCCAAGCATGTAAGATAAAGCGATCTTTAGGAATCTGAACTCTTATATTAAATAAAAAAAATACATATAAAGTACCAAAATGAATAGGCTCACTTCAGAAGGTCAGCTTAATTGATTAACTTGTTGTCTTTGCAAAATTGTATTTAGTAACTTTTCCCTACATCATTTTCATGCTGTTTATTTTTTTCTAAGTGCTACCTTAGAAATTTTATTACCTCTCTATTATTCGGTGACATATATTCTGTGCAGTATATACTTTTTAGTTGTATCCAAAAATAATTATATCTGTTTGTAGTTATGTATTGATCCTCATTATTTTCAGTGGTTGGTATAATGTAGCAACACATACACTTGATGCAAAAAATACTAAGAAAAATCAGTAAAATTGAATAAGCTCAATTAACTGTTAAGGTCTTATGTATAAGGTATTGTGTTATGTCTTGGTAATTAGAGATGAAAACTATCCTGTCTCTGCCCTTGATCATCTTATGGGCCAGTGGTGAGGACAATGATCCACATGGCAATCAGGGCTGCTGCAGGTGGAGCGGGTAAAGCGCTGGCCCTGGAGCCAGCTAGATGCAAGCCTGATGCTGCCTCAGATACTTACCAGGGTTGTACCCCATGGCAGCTCACCCCATCTCTGTTTCAGTTTCCTCAATGGAAAAAATGAGGATAATGATAGCCCCTCTCTCCCACTGTTGTTTTGCAGGTCAAATAAGGTAATTTGGTAAAATGCTTTAGTACAGTACCCAGCACATAGTAGGCAGTTAAAACTATTCCCTCCCCTTGTGAATGTCATAAGAGTAAAGGAAAGGTCTAGGTGAAGAAATCTGCAAACTGAGAATTCAGTTTCTGCTGGGAGCTCAGAGAAGGCTTCAGGGAGGTAATTGACATGGCTGAAAAAGAATCATTGTGTGAGAATGTGTTCCAAGCATGGGAGAAAGCCTACCCTCAAGCAGGAATATATAGGACAAAAGCAAGGAGCAATTAGTTGGTGCTTTGTCTGAAATGAGATGGGGGGAGGGGTGTAGTGGGGGATCGCATCCAGAGAGAGTGGGTATCTTGTTCCTAGTGGAAACTGGGCAGGGGTGGGGCGGAACTGAGGAAGAGAAAAATAGCTTTTGGTATGTGAATGGGCTGGCAAGTTGAGAATAGGCAAAGAGAAAGTTTCTTGGACTACTCATTGGAATCATCGAGGTAGAACATTGAAATAAGATTGAAGAGGGGCTAAGCAATAAACCTTCAGGGGGACATCCACAATTAAGGAACAAAAACAAAAATAGGGAAACATTTCAGGGGGCAGTACTGGTCAGACAGGTAGAACAGAAAAGAAAAACTTTCATAGAAGCCAGTGGAAGTGAGTGTCCAAAAGCTGTTTATGCTCTGTAGTTTTAAGGATATTGCAGCCTGGAAAAAAAAAATGCTTTTCACTTTTGGTGATTGATTGATAAATATTAGAAAAAAGTCAAGTGTTATTACTTCCTTCAGCAGCATTGGCCACTAAAAAGGCAGATGGTGGGCATGACAATAAGATTGATTATTCAGATGGGAACAAAAGATGGAAAAGCATCTAAGGGATTCTGAGGTCTATAACAGTGTCTTGTTGAAATGGCTAATTATGTGGTTGAGACTGTGAAGAAAAGACAAATGAAGTCAGAAGAGGAACACTAGACTAGAAGAATGAGGAAGAATCAAGGATTGTGATGAGTATGCAGAGCAATTTCAGGAGTGGAACAGAGAGAATTTTGGAGGGATGGGTGATGGTGATCAAAAAGAACAATTTCAAACTTTAGCATCTTGAAGTTGAGTTATTTTGGGTGATGAAAAAAATCTAAGCTGTGATCATTCTCGTAAGCAGTTATGTTAGCCTGCAGAACAATCAATTAATGCTCAGGTTCAAAATACAAGGTATTATGATTACACGGGAAACTTATGGTTTCAAGTTTAGAGGTTTTTATTGATGTATATGCAGAATTAAATGGAAGTCACAAAGCCTATAATCCATTCCTGTTAGTCCTGAAGGGGCAACCTCAGTTAGGATCATCAGTCTTGGGCTTCAGCTTTTTGAATTTGCTAACATAAAATGTGCATGGTAAAATGTAAGGCATTGCCCTATGCTAAGCCAAATCTCTCTCCTTGATTGCCTGTCCTTCTTACAGTCTCATAAGAGCATGAAATTTCAAAGAGTGCAGTATCGAAGATTTCAAATTATTTCTTGTAATAGTGACCAACCACTCTCTAAGAAGTTCCTAATCTGAGTTGGAATGCCTTGGTGCCACCTCCATATTAGATCTGGGTCCCTTGAGGGAGGAGAGGTAGCTTTTCTAATCAGCAAGTATAGGACATAATCCAGCAAATTGGCTATTAGTGATTAACAGGATGGGATCCCAATCGGAATGGAGGGACATGTTATCCTCAAAAAAGGGATTTATCGATCCCTTTATGGGTGCCAGCAAGTCTGTCCCTAGCCTGAGTTCATGGTTTATTCCTCTTTGTACAGATTTATAGGGTATTTCTGAGAGTAGCAAGACAAGCACTGTGGGGAGTGGATGTGCTTATGTCATCTTAGTGTAGTGGGTTATGTTAAGAGCTAGGATAAAATTACTTTCTGAGAAACAGGGATTGCAGCATAAAAAGCACAGTCTAAGGTATGTATATGCCTTTAGTGTATGTGACTCAACAGTCAATAGGGTTAGTAATAATTGTTTCCTACCACAGCTCTTGAGGAAGTCAGGAAAAGAACCTGGAGGTTAGAATTGAGTAGGGTGGTAGAATCAGGTGACATCTTACTTTAAAGGAGGAGAGGCTAAGTGCCCATGGCAGAATATTCTGCCATGAGTATACTGATATATACATTCAGTTTTTTAGTCATCAAAATGTTTTGCAATTACTGATAATATTTTGGAGGTTATTCTCTTAGATCCTCAGGTAGTCTGGATAGCCTTTAGGGATAAACCATCAACTTTCCTTCCACTGTCTTAAATGTCCCTGTGTTATCTGTGTTTGATCACTGGCAGTATCACCTCTTTTATGGAAAGGAATTTCTTCTTGGGGTTTTCTTTTTCAGATCATTATATACCCAAATGAAATCTGTATTGAATAACTCCCACCTATGAGGGTCCAAATCAATGTACCCTCTCTCATCTAGTATCTCTAATCCTTGTCTTTGTCCTTCCATAACTTCACACCAAGGGGTGCACCCTAGATTTTATGAAGATAGATTATTTAGCGCTTAAATCAACACCATTTGACCCTTCTTGAATTTTGAAGCTTTTGGCTCTATATCATTTACATTCAGTTGTACATTTTTCTCCCGTGAGTTCTGAATGAAAGAAAAGTTTTGGCATGATTGATTTGGTAATACAGTGATAGATAATATTTACATAAGTGTTCTTACACAGAAAACATTTTTTCTTATGTCACCCCTTGGAGTTAGGCAATGAAAATATTTAAAACTTTGACTAAGTGAGAACACATAAAGTAGAAGAGGGATGCAGGAAAATTTATAAAAAACAGCAGTTCAAAACAATGGTTTGGTGTTAATTTTCAGAATTTTAAAAAAGAAAAAATATTAAAAATAAAGTCTGGGAGGAAAATCCATTTATCCATAACATGTATTGCTACAGCAAAACAAAACAAAACAAAAACAAAGCAAAACACCTAATTCAGAAGGAGAGAGATTGATTTCTTACATTTTGGAAAATAGGTAATTTGGTCTTCTGATATGTTTTTGTATATTTTTTAAAGGCAAAAAGCTTAAGAGTTTAAAGTTCGATTTAGATGTCTGTGAAGACAAAACCAAGGTTAAAATTAAATTTCTTGGTTGTTAAACTTGTACATCTCTTTGAAACTTTGAAGATGTGCAATATAGAAAATTTTTTTAAAAAAATTCTGTATTTTAGCAGCTCATTATTACCAAAGTAAAAATGTCACAGTAATTTATATGTGAAGTTTTAAAGATGTTAAATTTAAAGAGGAATCTTAATAGAAATTGGTAATAACCACTGTGCTAATATTTTCTGTAGCTCATAGTTGAAAGTCAACCTGATGGATATAATATATAGAAGGGAAGTAGTTTTGGATTCAAAAAGATCTGGGTTTGAAAATTGCTTCTGGTGGCTTCTACAGGCTGTCTGAGACTAAGCATTTGCTTAACCTCCCAACTAGCTTTGTAAGAGAAGTTGCTGATCTGCATTGGTGGAGTTTCCACACTGGGAGTTTACTACATTGAAGAAATCTTAGGTCCATTCCATCCTCTGCTAAACTGAAATTATTTTGAAGGGTGTATTAATTTAGGTGAACAAGTTTTATGTCAAATGTGATATAGTATAAAGGTGATTTCCATTAGAGCTTGTGGGAAAGTGCAAGAATTAGTATAGTAACAACAAAAACCATTAAATCAAGCCCATGTATGCCGATTGTCACAAAATTTGTACCAAACATAGCTTGGCTTTAAAGTCTTTATTTTCAAATACATAGAGTTTCTACAGATGAGAATTCTGCTACATAACAAATAGTCTTGGTGGATTCAAATGAGAAGCAACATTTCTGGCATGAGAAGTTAGGAATATTTTTTCTTGAAAAATGAGGTGAAGATTGATCTCAGAGGTTCTCAAAAAACATAACAAAAGTCATATTTACATAATATTTTAAGTGTTCTTCCCAAGCTATAGGAAGGATTTTAAATATTTGGAATGACAAATTATAGCAAAGTTTCTAATATATGAATTTGAATTTCAAAGAACAGTATTAATTGATAAAAGAACTTTCTTTTGTGATTTTAAGCCAGTGATAAAAAGGATTTCATATTTTTAAGCAGAAAAAGAATATTTACATGTGGCACTGAATATTTGTAAAAATATATTCTGAAAGACTTGTATCTGTTGTCTTGGAAGAATTAGGTAATTACTAATACTTGCTAGAATTGAGTGGTAACAAGGTAATAACTAAACTAACTGATACTATTACTGATATGAACTTCTTTATTTCCCTTGTAAATACCTATTTCCATAGTTTTGAAGCCACTTCCAAAATCCTTCAGCCTCCAGTTATTACTCTCATTCATGAAAGTTATTTAACACAAAATCTTCAGGTTTGCTTTTATATTAACCAGCTAATATTTCCTTTTTCAATGACAGGAATTATTAAAATGCTGCCCTCAGGTTTTACCTGTGAATCTGTGAAATAATTAAAATAAATAATTTGCAGTTTATCACTTGTGTATAATATTATTCCTGACATACAGCTAATTCTTTCCTAAAATCTTTATTAGTTATCTTTTTGTAATCTCTAGTATATCTCAAAATACTATCATAGCCAACATTATTAATTTTTTTTAAATAGCTACTTGTTCCAGAGTGGCAATCCAGAACATCCAGGAGATATATTGATAAATACAACTGTGGAAGTTTTGCCTTTTAAGGTATGACTTGAATTTTTTCCTCTGAGTTTTCTTTAAAAACCAAAACTGATAACAGAAATTTGATTCATTTTAATGAATCTTGTCAATAGGACATTGACAGGAAGTAAAACATGTTGTTTCTTTTGATTTGAAATTCTCAGTGTTTCAAAATATACAGTAGGTCTACTTTCCTCATTTATGAAAGATAAGGGGTCTAAATTTTGCTCAAAAAAAGGATCCTGGAACTTCCTTTAAAATTAGAATGTATCTTTTGTGTTGTTTTAGTTTACCTATGGCTGCTAGACTAATTGCATGTAATATTAATGACTCATACATGATAAAGTGACTTATGTTCTCAGCTGTTCTCCCTCCTATTGCCATGGTCAGAGAAGGTTCCATTTGGAACTCACAAACACTCAACAAAAGCCTC
Organism: Myrmecobius fasciatus; assembly: GCA_023553655.1. Lineage (NCBI taxonomy): Eukaryota > Metazoa > Chordata > Mammalia > Dasyuromorphia > Myrmecobiidae > Myrmecobius > Myrmecobius fasciatus. Next base: position 1,213,358 of record JAJPUD010000007.1, on the reverse strand, counting down.
TCTTCACAAACTCTTGAACTTTGGTGGGGAAAGAGCTATATATGTCTTGGCTTTTCTCCCATCTTTTTGTATCAGCTGATCCTCTTCTCAAACTCCTGGCATGGGGCTCTTTTCCTGGTTCTCTCATTTGCCTTCTAAACTCTCACTCTTTGGCAGTCATTTAACACTCTGTCTTTTGAAGTTCATATCATCAAACTATATCAGTCATTTTTGTTATCAGAGACCTTTCCTTTATGATTTCTGACTTCTTTACATTTGGGACCCTTCTAACACCCTGGCCTCCACCTCTGCTTGAAGATCTTAGTGCTTCAAATTGTTCTACTTCCAGTTGTTGGATCTCACCATCACTTCTGATTTTTCATTCCCTTCCCCTTCCCTCCCCCTTCCCCCACCCAGATCCTAATATGGTTTTTTGGTTTGATTTTTTTGTGTTTTGCTTTTTTGCTGAAGCAATTGGGGTTAAGTGACTTGCCCAGGGTCAGAGATTTGAACCCAGGTCCTCCTGACTTCAGGGCTGGTGCTCTATCCACTGCACCACCTAGCTGCCCCCCTAATATGTTTTTTGATTCTTTTTTTTCTCTCTCCACAGTCTGAAACCAATAGTTACTCAATTCAGTAAGATTTTCTCCTCCAACCTTGAATCTTTCTTAACACCTTATCCTTACATTGTTCATGATCTGATAATTCTTCATTTTGGTCATCACCCCCAACATCTACTTCATTTGACTTCACCTTCAGCAGAACACTGCCAGGAAAAGGCTACAAAATGTACAGATAGAATAAAAGGAATGCCATGCATAAATAAGCATGAGCCCAGCTGAGGTTAGATAACATGAATTCAAAATGGTCCCAATTAATACATTTTGTGACCTTTTATTCTATCTCTTACCAATCTTTCTGCTTATCTTTATTCACTAGGGTTTTAAATGCTCCTGTTCTACTCATCTAGAAGTGACAACTAGCCATTCTAAGGTGTTGTTTTTTTTTTTTTATCTCTGCTCTTCCACTTCTTTAAAAAAAATTTTCCTTCTTTGTTCTATGCTCTTTATTCTAGCCCTTCTTGCCAAGGCAGATCCCTGTGCTATACTAGATACTATATACCTATCTCAATCCCTTCGTTCAAACATTTAAGTTTTATCCAAAAACTTATTTTCACCTTTATTCCCTCAAGCTATCAGAGAGCTTAATCTAATACAATTCTCTCTTTCACTTCTCAACCTTTCAGAATAAGACCTGAAATTGTTCTTTCAAAAGTCACTAGTGGCCTCTTCTTTGCTCTGGCAGCTTTTTTTCCTCAGTCCTAATCCTTCCTGATCTTCACAAAAATATGCCCCCTTAGCCTTTGAGGGCAGATGCTGCCTTCACAATTGCATTTTCACTTACCATGGTGTTAAGTATAGAAGATCTTGAGCCTTTTCCACTTAATGTATTATAAAAGCATTATTTATCATTTTATGCCATATGCATCCAGAGAGAGAACTATGGAGAATGAATATGGATCACAAAATAGCATTTTCACCTTTTTTTAATTGTTTGCTTTTTCTTTCCCATGGTTTTTTTCCTTGTATAACATGACAAATATGGAAATGTTTTTAAAAATTGCATATTTTTTAACCTATATCTAATTACTTGCTGCCTTGGGTGGGGGGGAGAAAAATTTTAAACACAAAGTCTTACAAAAATGAATGTTAAAAATTATCTTTTTACATGTATTTGGAAAAATAAAATTCAATTAAAATCATTATTTTAAAGTTTTTATGTTCCAAACTAATTGTATAAAATTTGAAAGAGGACTTTAATTTTTTTAGGTTTGGACTAGATTTTTTTCTAAAAAGCCTTATAAAAAAATCAAATCCATTTAATGAAGCATATTTGTTTATTTGTTTAATATAGATGAGCTTTATATAGTTTTCACATATGACAATGAATATTCTGGTTTTCTTTTGCATGAATAATTATTTTCATAATATTTCTGTTTTAGGGTGAAGAGTTGCAAATAAGCAAAGAAACCAAAGATAATCAGTTAGAAGATGGTTATGTCAGAATAGGTAAAAAATATACTTTTAATTAGTAAAAATCCATATTTCTTTTGTAAACTTTTTGAGTACAAGTACTCTATCTTTTGTATTTTTATTCCCAACAAGGACATAAGAGATGCCTAAAGAAGTTTATTGATTAAATGGAATTATTCTTGAACCACATTCCTTCTTTTAGTGAAATTATTTTCATTATAAAGCTAAATATAGAGTAATAAGGATTCAGTCACTTAAAATTTATGAATATTATATTGGTTTATCTTTTTTTTTTGTTTGGGGCTTTCCAGTAAAAAATTACAGATGTAAAGTCAAAGTTCAGGTAAATTAGCTTTGTAAACTTAGGCAACTTAGAATTTTAAAAGAAGCAAAATTATAAAAGTTTTAATTTTGTTGGCATGATAAACCCATCCATTCGGTTGAATTTTCAATCCTATTTTATGTTTTAATTCATCATAATCTATTCACTGATGATACTTTTTATTTGAAAGGAAAATTTGAAGGTGGTGTGGCAGAAGGGATGGTGGATCCCAATCTAAACCCCATTTCAGCCTTCCGTCTTTCAGTTATACAGAATTCTGCTGTTTGGGCTGTTCTTAATGAGGTGAGTTACTTTTTTAGTTAATGCAATCAATGGAAGTGTATCTTTTAAAAAAGATTTCAGACTTCTTTTACCTTTAAAACTTTGATACTATACTACATTTAAAATTTTTTTTAATTTATTGCTTTTACAAATTAATTTTCTCTATTTCAGATTCATATTAAAAAGGTTCCAAACTGAATTCTCTTAGGAAGTCAAGATCATTTCAGACAAATGATCTCAAAGGGACTTTTCAGCTCTGAAATTGATTCCTGTAAGATTGTTCTTTACGAAAAAAATTCAAGACAATGAAGCATGTTTCTATTCTTTTGTATTTCACTTGAATACTACCTCTTGTGAAATCTACTGTAGATAAGATTGTATTAAGCCTTTTTGTGAGATCAATTCAGAAAATTAATCTCCCATCCATAATATTCACATGAAGCCTAAATCTTTTATTTGAACATCATTTGTACATTTTACAATCACATTGTGTTAGTATTATTTTGGAATTTTCCTAAATACATAAGAGATGTACATTAAATACATTTTAAGAAGGGGGTACTTTTGGATTCCATTTTACTATTGCAAACCCCCTTTTAGAGATTATCAGGGATATGTGTATAAATATAAATATACAGAAAACCATTAACTTAATTTATTGAAATTATTTGAGGAGTAAATATTTTGGTGCATAAACTTTGAATTACTTTTTAAAAACAGGTTAAATCTTGTTTTTTTAAGTTTTATGTATTTTTCTTTTGAAAATGAAAACATTTCAAATGGTGAATGTCTTTTCAAATGTACTGCCAGTATAATACAATTCCAGATGGATTTCCTAAATGAAGTACTTTTGTATCCTAAGGGATCTGAAATAGTGTATTTTCAAAGGCATTGTCATTCCTTAAATCTCCTTGCTTTGAAGATCAGTTTCTGTGTGGGCTATAACACTGTACTATGTACAGGGATAAGGCCATATACAAAGGTTTGATAAATTTTAGCATACAAATACATTAAAAATAAAATGACAGACAATGTTTCTCTGTTATGCACTGATATAACAAGTTGTATTTTCTTTTTGTCTTGTCCTCGTAATCAACTCAGTATTCCTTTCGTTAAATATTACCTAGATATGCATTCATGTTTTATAAGGTTGGACAATATTTTTTGCAACACATATCATTTTTCCCCCTAGTTGTCATACCAATTTAAAGATAATGTGACAGATTTTTAGTGATATTGTTGTAGCTATGTTGTATTTCTCCACAGATTTTATTTGAATTTTAAAATTATAAACCTAGTGTCCAATAGCATTGCACAATTGATTTACATGTAATTCCAAATATATTAGTATAGAATTTTATTTTTTAATCAACTTCAGAAAATATCTTTGTAAAACTTTTGCTTTTATTAAAGAAGCTAAAAGTCTTAAGGATGATTTGCATCTAAAGATGCAAATATTTTAATTCATTTTATATTTCCTTGCTCAAAACTTCCTTGCCAAAAATAATTTTTCTGATTGATTTTATTTTTTAAAGATATTAAAGTTCAACTTCAGTTTACATTTTGCCTTTGGTCAGTTTGCCCAAAATTCCTAAAGTAGATGATTTGGGGGAAAAAGTTCATACATTTATGGGATATGAGGAATCTTATTTGTCTGTTATAGCAGTTCATAAAATTATTCCAAGAGCCCCTCAAATGTGGTCTTCACCAGCCAAATTATTATTTAAATAAACTATTTAGGGACACGATTGGGGAATTTGAGAACATTTTAGAAACATATATAATTGCACTTTGCCATTTGAAAATTCATTCCACTCAACTTAGAAATTTTTTCCATCTCCTTTCTTGGAATTCTATTAGTTAAAATCACAGCTCAGAACTCACCTTCTCTGTGAAGCCTTTAGCAATCAATTACTTCTCTTTTCTGAATTTTTATACTTCATGTTTTGTCTTAATTAGAGCATCTATTTCTCTCTTATACATGTTTTCTCATTCATGAATCAAGTTCTCTTCCTCCTTGGCTTTATTCTTTTTCCCACCTCTTCTCTGGAAGAGGCAGCATGGGATGTGTCACTTAACCCCACAAATTCCAGGCAGTGAAGGGACAAATCTGCATGGTTAGCAGTTTTCTCATCTTGGGGCTCCTTCTACCAATGAAATCCCAGGTCCTAGTCATAAATCCTTATCCCTACTTTGTTCCTCCATACCCCACAATACCCACAGTAGTACTATATTAAATATAGTACTAGGCACAAAGGTGCTCGGTTCAATAAATATTTGTTGGTTGGTTTGTTCCTTGTTTCTCAAATGCCTTCACAAATTAAGGGCTTCAGCATGGCAAAGATCCCTGTAAAAGAATTACAGCTTAATTCTTCAGTGAGTTAAAGTGTAAAAGACAGAATTGTGTTTGTTGTAATAAAGAGATCTTGAAAGCTATCTTGGTTTTGAAGAATAGATGAATATTCATAAATGTATGACAAAGCTATTTTTGTTTAGGTCAAGTAATGGTACATTTAGTTTTATTTTCAGGACATGTCCTACCTACATTTGTGATGTGCGCTTTCATGTTTGTCAGTCAGAAAACATACTTGGGAGTGTGCTGACATCAACATTTTAGTTGTATTGATAACTCAAGTTAAAAGAACATGATTGTATATTTGTAAAAATTTATCTGAGGATCATCCAGTGGTGAAAGCTATTACAAAATTTTGTTCATTCCCCCCCCCCCCCGATGTTTTAAAGTGAAAAAAGCTTCCCATAAAGTAATTTTGGAAAGAAATGAAGATTTTTTTTTGGGGGGGGGAAGTAATAAAATTCTGAAAGCTGCCTTAACAGGATTTTAAAATATGTGGCTTTCACAAAGAAAGCTGTTTGATATCAACACCTACCAGAATATTACCAAGAAAGATTGGTCAAGAAAGAGGACTATAAAAGTGAGACAAAAAAGTCATACTTGGATACTCAAGACACACATGAATATGTCATGATCTAGTAATCATACGCCCAAAATCTCATCCTGTATGTTTTCTCTCTCCCATGAAGATTATATAGGCATATTTGGGAGGTCATTGACCAAAGGTTGCAGGTAGAATTATTAACACATCCTAATTAAAGAGCTGGAGCCATAGTGTAGTTGCAGGATCCCAGGATGTGTTCATTTGTGACTTTAAAAAAGCCCACTATTTCTTTCTTTCTGGAAAGGATAGTATATGGTTAAATTCTTAGAGGGTGTAGTCCCAAGTTGCCAAAACCCATTTAGAAATTTTAAATTAAGACACCACATTTGGTGCAGTGGATACAGCACCAGCCCTGAAGTCAGGAGGACCTAAGTTCAAATGTGACCTCAAACACCTAACTTCCTAGCTGTGTGTGTGACCGTGGGCAAGTTGCCTCAGCAAAAAAAATAAAAAAAAAAAAAAGACACCACATTTGGCATAGTAAAAACTATTTGTTTTTCACCACTATGCAGTGTTTATGTCAAAGGACTTGGAGAGAAGAACTAAGATTTGATTATTTTATATTTGTCTTTATAATCCAGTACAAAACAGTTGTATCAATTAATTCCTGTATTTTATATATTGGAAACTGTTCAAAATACCCATAATCAACTCCATATTTTTGTCATGTTACTTTTTATATTTAATATTGCCATACCATCTGGATTCATAGTGAGACATAAAAGTAAAGTCATGAAATTAAGAGAATAACTACTAATAATGTAGTTGGAAATGCCATTCAAAAAGTCTACTCAATTTTCCTAGAATAAACTTAAATTTTAATTTGTTGCTTTAAAAATGCTTTTGAAATGACTGCTTTGATAAATGCTGCAATAGTCAATGTTTTGCTGTATTCATGCACGTGTCCATTAATGCTACAAGACAATAATGCACTCATGCTCTTAAAAAGTAGGATTTTGTCACATGTATGAGTGACATTTTGGTCCATTTCAAAGGAAGAATGTCTATTACTTTAATCATGCCATTAGGAAATTCTCTAGCTTCTTAGAGCTTTAGAGAATACATTGTTTCAAGAAAAGTAAATAAAAACATTTCAATTTCCAAAGTATTATAAACATTTTCTTGATAATGATGGGAAGTTCCGTAAAAACAGAAAATGTTACATTTTTTAATCTTTTGATTCCAGGCCCTAGCATAGTGCCTCTTTCATAAATGGAGATATGTTGTTTTTTAAAAGTTTGTGTAAACATTATGGATGCTTTCTGCAAAGAAATGTTTTTAATATCCTTAGATTGTTAGCAAGGATACTTGAGAATTATTATCTATCACCTTCTATAATGATGCTCTTGTATTAGCGCCAGTGCCAGAATTATTGCTTTAGTGGGACTGACAGTACATTTTATTTTCCCCTAAAACGCAGTGTTTAAGATTTGGTGAAAACACTCTTTGAGGAAATATTTTTTTCTGCGCCTTAAAAATGGCTGAAAGTGACAGTACTGTAAGATGCACTGCCAGCAAATAACTTTTTGTTTAAGCATATGAAGTTTTCCTTAGATATATTAAATGATATTTATTTAGACACAATTGTTCATTTTTTGGTTTTATTTTTTAAATAAAATTATATGTGGATCTTCAATTTTTCATTTGGAGGTTTGTTTAAGAGATCATTTGGAGAGATCTTCCCTATGGAATCTTTACCTGACTGGTTCTGCAAGAAACTTTTCCTCAAAACCTTGATCCATGTTTCCCTTAAATGTTCTCATCACTCAATTGTGCAGTATCTGCAGTAATCTTTTTGAGTATCTGTTAAATTTTTATAGGTAGTTGGATCTTTGTTTGAAATCTTGCTGCTATAAATAATTGAAAACCTGGTAATGGGTTATGTCGATTGTGCCTTTCATCATTGTTCTTTCTGTGCCACAGCTGTCCATGTGTATTTGAAATAAAGAATTTTTTAATAATTCAAGCAGAATTCTCAAGAGTTCATTCTAATAAAGCATTATAATATCAAACATACATTACACAGTATTTTATGGTCACAAAATCACATACATTAATCTCATTTGACTTCCACAACAAACAGAAGGGATGCAAAAAAATATTCTATACCAGAGTAAAGTGGCAGAGATGGATCTTTCAGTATCTAGAGGCAAGAGGACTAGGCCAAAAGACTTTGGTTCTCATCTTTATTCTTCTATTACCTTGCTTTAAATTCCTGGGTGGGTATATCACAATCACTCTGGGCCAAATCCTCATCTATGAAATAGATCCCTCTCTTCTTGGAGAATACATATTGATTCACATCACAAAATACTTTTATTACATTATTTTAATGTAACACCCCATTTTCAGTTAGTTATAAAAACAAATGTGATTATCAATCATTATGTGCTACCATGCTGTCTTATACTTTGGTGAAGAGTAAATTTTTCAAAAAAATCATTATATTTAATGTCATTATAATAACTGGTTAACATTTGTGTTCATTCCTTTAAGAAAAATGAATTCACAAGAGGACAAATGTATACTCTTAAACTAAAGTTAATGTACATGTGCACCTTGTGTAATGGGATTAACAATCAGAAAATGTTAAAAAAAACATTTACAATTTACATTCTTTTACACGTTTTGCATTTCTATTAATAATTTAATAGCTATACATGTAAATGGAAACATAAAATTTATAATAACCAAACTGATAACAGAATTCCCAAAATATAAACAGCTAAATTACAGATATTCTTTTCATAGGAATAGTACATAAGGCCTGGTTGGGAGTCCCAAGCTGGAAACAAACATTTTTCTTATAGAAATGGTCATGTTTTAGTTTGGTCAGATGTTTCACAGAACAGGTCCACAAAAACCTAGGCAAGTCTGCAAAAATCTACCTGCCAATTTATTTAGTATTGTTTCTATAGGGAAATGGATTTCCCATTGAATTCCCACAATAGAACTATTGCTTTAAAAAAAAAAATACTACAGAATGGTCCTTTTTTATTGAAGCATTCACTGCAGGTTTCCTTTATACCTCACATGTATTTATTACAATTATTTTTCTATTTGTCTTTTCTGGATTCCATCCACATCATAAAAGGAGACATACATATATATATATATATATATGTATATATATATATATATACATATATATATATATATAGTGTTACAAATCTGGATGTTCTTTGGGTTGAGTGGGTGTGGAGCAAGGTGGTGATGATTTAGAACATTCCATTTATCATCAATTAAATCTTCTAAAATAGTGATAATCATATTTAGTGTCAAAGAATAAAACAGGAAGCCTTCCATAAGCTAGAAATTCTTAATTTTCTAGTCATGTTCCTTCAGCATGAAATTCTTTGATTTCACTCAGCCTTGTAATGTAGCTTCCTCCTAGTTCAAATTCCTCAAATAATATCAATCATAAGCCCTAGGGATTTGCTTACTCTCACCATTGCTGCTGCCATCACTGCCACAATGGTACCTTCCAACTGGGCTTTTCCCTTTCCCAGTTCCATATTAAAGAATACAGATTCACACATTTCCCCCTACTTTGTTAATGAAATAAGTATACAATACTCCAGTTAGTTTTAAAAGATTTTCTTTCTAGTAGATGGATACTGGAAAACAAAGATTTAATTATATATCTTTTCAACCTTTACTCAAATGTAAATAGAAATGTCTACTTTTTTTTTTTATCCCATTTGCAACAGTGATGTGCTTTACTGAACAGATTTTATATCCTAAGGAAAGTAAAGTTTAGCCTCAATTTGATACTTTTAAAAACATGTTTTTGTCCCAACTGTGTAGGGATTAGAAACCAGGTTAGATTTTAGTTGTTAATACTAGATAATTGGGTCCCTCGCTGTCCATCCAAATCTGCAATTTTTGGACTTTCAGGTTCTAAATGAGATGGCAGGTCTGCTATACAACTTATCCAATTCTACTCGCCCCCCCCCCCCCCATTCTGCAGTGTCGCCCTTTCTTCATGCATAAAAGTACATAGAAGTAGATTCTTAAGGACTTTAGACTATTCTGTATTAGCCTTGAAGGTCCCTTTGCCCTTGACTTTCTGCTTCTGTTTTTGAAGCATATTTACCCAGAAAGTCAAGACAATTTTTTGATATACATGAAATATTACTTATTTACATGCTACTTCACTAAAATAATGCCTTCCACTTAAAAGTTTCCAAAGTACTTTATCTTATCCTCATTATATATCATTAAAGAAGGTTTATAGATCATCTTCATTTTGCAGATGAGGAAACAGTTTCAGTGATTTGCCCAGGCTCACACAACTACTAGGGTTCTGAGGAAGGATGTAAATACAGACTTTTCTGACTCCAAAGCCAATGCTCTTATCATTACACTCAGCTGCCCATATATAGTAAATGAACTTATGTTGTCTATGATCTCTAGTCCTATCTTCCCTGAAGCCTATTTGCATTTTAATAGATTCCATATGTTTTGTCTGAAAATCTGAATTTCTAGGTCATTCCAAACTGAACCAGATAACTTAATGATGGCCATTAATGGCAGAAGTTAATAGTCTTGCCCATAAGCAGAATCCATATAAATTCTCCACATAAATTTTCAAATTACCTGGAGGGTTTTAGTAGTCAACTAAACAGAGATATGGAACCCAAAACATTATGTAATCATAAGGTTCATTAATTAGCTGTATAGTAATGGTAAGAGTTAATTTTGAGGTAGATGTATCTAGAACTCAGACTTTGGTTAGGGTTATACTAGATGACAGGTCCCTTTTGACCTAAGAAAATGGCCATCATGTACCCCAATGAGTTTTTTCTTTTCCAAATTGAACACCATAGATTCATTCAAATTCTCATATAGCATGGTCTCCACTCCTTCCAATACACAACATAAGATAAAAGATCTAGTTACCATTCACAAAAAATGGTCTGACAGCAAGAATCACAAATTAAGAACTAAAAGACACCAAGGAAACCATAAATCCAATTGATATGTTATCAATCCCATTTATATTTCCCTCCTCCCCAAATTCCAGACAGTTTTTATCTATTTAATAAAAGTAACTAAAATTGTATTAGTTGTTTTGGTTGCCAAAGAACTAACTCTTATTGAGCTTGCAATTCACTAAACAGCCCCCCCCCCCCATCTTTTTCACAGGAGCCATTGTCTAGCACATGATCTTTACCCTAGAATTAATTTTTAAAAACTCAAGTGCTGGATATTCAAATCAACCAAATAGTAACTAGCCATATGCAAAGCACAATGCTAAGTATTAGGGATACAAATAAAAACTAATTCATCCCTTCCCTTTAAAAGGTTAATCCTAGGAATAAGAATTACTAGGAGTCAAAAAAGAAATCAGCCAAAAAGTTCTAAGTATGTTGGACATGTGCAAGAGAAGTAAAATGGGGGGGGGGGGGGGGAAGAGAGTAACAGGGTTATGGCCTCTGGAGGGGATACCTGAGCTACATCTTGAGATGTAGGAGGGACAATTTATACTAATATACATTACTAGGAAATTAAACGAACAGTGAATAATCCCTTTTGGCTGGAACATATAATTAACATGAAGAGCAAGTAATGTGAAATAGAAATGGAGAACTAGACTAAAGCCAAGATTCTGATGGGCTTTTAAAAGGCAAGCTAAGAAATCTACATTTTATTCCAGATATAACTGAGTACCACTAAAAGTTTTTGAGCAGGGAAACGATACAATCAATTCTGTGCCTTGGAAATTTTTGCAGCTTGAGAGGAGAGTAAATTAAGAAAAAATGGCAGCAGGAAGACCAATTAAGATATAACAAGTCCAAGGCAAGAGATAGGAGAGAATATAGATTTAGGTAACAGCTATTTTTTTTTTTTTTTGGTGGGGGGGAAAGCAATGTTTTTGGAACTCAATTCTGCCTTTCAACAATTGGCTGTGCCACCTAGCTTTGTGTGGTTTGTATGTTTGATATGTATGCCATCAAATGTTCTTTCCCTCGTTAAATTTTACAAGAGTACTTTGTTAGAATCTGTCCTTTGCATACAATAGAATAAAGCATGGAACACCTACTTTAAATCTCATTCTAACTCTATGACCAAGGGCAAGTCACTTAACGTTGCTGAGCCTATCTCATCTGTTTATTGAGGAGTCTGTTAGATTCAGTGGTCTTGAATGACAACTCCTAAATCTACGATCCCTTCTGCATTCCTCAGTATCCTTCCTACGTGTAAACAGTAGACATTTGATATTTATTGAAAACTGATAAAAATACTGAACACATAAATCCTTATGCCATCCCACTAGAGACCTCCATCCAGCTGACATGGATTAATTACAATTTGACCACTCTTAAATCAGTTTTTCCAAGTAAGTTCTGAATGTGTCCCACCAGTGAGCAATTATCAGGTATCACAACTCTCCATCTGAACTTTGTCAAAAACCCTCATTAAAATTCAGATATCACAACGTATTTATTACTCTGATTTATCTGCCTAGTAATACTGGCAAAGAATATAGCACGATATATACTTCATGAAATAATGCTGCCTTATGATGATTACTTCCTTCTGTAATGTGCTTGCCAACCATTTTTTAAATATCTAGAATTTTACTACCAAATACTTAGAAGAATCTACTTTCTCTCCCCCTGTGAAAAATCAAGACATTTACCTGTCCTTACTCCCATGCATGTTTCCTATTCTTCATGATTCCTCAAAGAAGTTCAATCCTCTTAATTTAAAGAAGAGGAAGCTGAGGCACAGAGGTTAAATAACTTGCCCAATGTCACATGGCAAGTTGCAAAACTTGGAAAAGGCTTCTTGACTTTAAAAAAGTTGATTACCTTGCTGAAATGAATTAACCACCTTACTAGACAGGAAAAAATAAATAAATTATTGCTATGACAACAATTTTTTACATAATATACTTTAAAAATTTAAACATTCTAAAGTATTCAGGGCAGGTGTTTTCCCCTACTATACAAAAGAATGATCTGAGATGTCACCCAAACTGCCAGAGCTAGTAAGCCAAAATATGCCCTTTCACTGAGGTCAGCTAAGTATTAGACTTTAGCTACATTCGTTAGAAAGCACCAATTCCTAATGAAATAACATTTAGCTCTACTGAATAATGATATTTTATGTGCCTATTTTAATGCCATATGGCAAGTTGGTAACTGAATTCTAGAAGGCCAGGCCAGCAGAGTACAAGTTCTGGCAAGTCTTAACATGCCTTCCTTACCCTAAAAAGGCCAAACAAGTAATATTTCTGCATCTCATGGGCTAGCCCAGATGGCTATATTACGGGCTCAAAAACCAAGGGTTAAGCCACCAGGTTATTAAAAGATTTTGCTCTTGGTACCTATTAAGGCAGAGTTGTGTGCTCTGTGATAGAGATCACCAATAATATCAAGATTCCTTGAAATTCTAAAGTATGGAGATTACTATTAAGTAAGAATAAAAATCAAAATGTTTCCAAAAATTAACTTAAAATTACTGCGTAGTCAAAACTAAAAAGGCTTACACTTTGGTTTAAAAATATTTATTACAGAAATGCACATTTCATGGTTTTAAAGAATGTACTGTGAGTGGAGTCAACATGAATATTTCCAAAAATTCACAAAAACTTTACATTTTAAAGATATCTACAATTAAAATTTATTTACACTTTTTACAAGAAATCTCAACCACTTTACCAATACTGCTGACAACTAACTGTCACATTTTTTATTTCACTCTATACTTGTAGAAAGAGCACAGTGTGTGAGTGAAGTTCCATCCCAGTGCTAACGACAATCCGTAGAGTAGAATGAGAGGTGCAAATGGATACAAAAGAATTACAGTATTTTTCAAAAACGGCAGTGCTGAAAAGCAAGGAAACAAATCCAGATGAACTTTTTAAAAAGTGAATAAAATATTCACTCAATTACAAATCTCAAAAGTTAGTTTGGATTGTACAGAAACAATCAGCATTTTGCTAAAAACTATATGAAAAAAGATTTGAGATAATGAACAAGAAAAATGCAAATTAAAAACATGTGAGTTTCTACCTTACATCAACGAAGATGATAAAAAAAGGAAAACGCTCATCACTGGAGGAGCTGTTGGACGTCTAGCAGAGTGAATGTACTGTCAATTCAGCCATGAATTGGATTAACCATTCTGGTAAAGTAACTTGGAAGTACAACCAAAATGTCATTAAATAGTACATGCCCCTTAGTCCAGAAATACCACAAAGAAATCTAAGAAAGGAAAGGTCTTTTATGCACAAAAAATATTTATAGCAGTATTTTCAATAGTAGTAAATAAATATAAAACAAAGTGAATAGCCTATAATCAGGGAATGATTGAATATATTATATAAAAGACTCAAGAGCTCTGCTGAATGTAGTAATCTGTCATGAGTCCAGAAGACTAATGAAACATGCTTCTTTAAGCAAGGTGACTGACTTACTGTAGATGTACCTGACACATACACTTTCAGGAATGAGCAATGTATATTCATCCACAAGTTTTGCTGACCTATACACTTACTTCAAGGGAGGGCTTTTATTCTGAGGAAGAAAGTTATGAGGATATAGATAATGGGAGTAGAGACAGTAATGCAAAAACAAGACATTATTTTAAAACACCCAGAAAATAACAGAAAAAATTATAAAAGGGGGCAAATATATACAAGGGGGAGGGTAGGAAGTATATCAGCACTACTTGTGCCTGTCTCAGTTTCCCTCAGTTACTGTCTCAGTTTCCCTCAGTTGCTGTATCAGTCTCCCTTAATTGCTCTGTCCCAGAATAGAAATCCCCACTTCCTGACCTTCAGAAATAACTGGACTCACATTCCAAAGTAATCATGAAACCTCCAGATGGTCAGCCTCGACCTACCTCTTATCTAAACGACCCAGACTTACTCAGCTCCTCCAGCAGCCCCCACCCCCTTATTTGTAGTCTTTGCCAAGGCATCCCTTACTCTCTACCTGTCAGAACTGAATTTATGGTTTCCTTGGACACCAGATGTGCTCAGCTGTTCCCATGAGTTCTTTGTCTCCTTGAGCTATAGGAACCCTATATAAAGCATTAAGTTCCTTGATGACATCACTGTGTACTTTGTACTTAGTCGGCTGACTGTCAGTCTCGGGCCTGGACTTTGTGCTTTGAGAAATGAGACCTACCAGTCCTGATTCATAACTATGGATTCTGAACTCTCAATTAACATCAATAAAGCATTACCTAATTTCCACTGTGTGATACTGCCTCAGTTTCTCCCTGAGTATTACACTTGCTAAATTTCATACTTTTATCTAAAAAATTTCCTGGCTTGAAAATGACTCTCCTCCCCCAGTCCCCACTTCCACCTCTGAGAGGGAATCCCAAATCGTCCCAGCTCCCCAAGAATAGTGAGTCAGTCCTCTCCAGGGTATAAGGACTTCTGGCCTGATCATCAGATCTGCCATTGAATCCTTAGAATTTTCAGATGTTTTTGCCTACTCTGAAGTATAAATCCTCCTATGAGTTAAGGCTTCTAATTACACAAGAGCTTCTTGAATTCAGGAATTGTCTTTTTTAAATTTGCTTCCTTAGCATTTAGCAGTGTTTGTCTTTGTCCATAAAGTAAGAACTGCCCTAATGTATGTTCTGACAGTAATTAAAGAGATTAAGAGGAAGTTAAAGGCAAGAAAAAAATTTTTTTTCAGAAGTCATTAAATCAAAAGCCAAGCTAGTTCAGAAATTACAAAAACATATTGCTATGCTGCTTTATAAGTAAATATTCTAAAGGTACCAAAAATGGAAATGTTTCAAAAATCCAACTTGTTGAGGACCATGCCTAAGTGTGAAAGGGTAGATCAATTCTCAGAAAGCCCCCAGAGCTGTGAATCATAATACACTAGAAGGAAATGCAAATCAGTCTTTACTGATGCAGATGTTGCTTGTGAATTGGGAATGAAATAAATGGGAGGCAAGAGGACTGAGGTCTCAGCCTTTCAGTTTATTTGTATCCTTATCATCCTCTCACAAGAAGGGATCTATTTTACTGGTCAGAATTAGATCTCCAGCAGTTATTGGTAGGTGGCTCCCATAACACCAACTGTGGTTAATTAAATAAGGCAGAGACCCCACCCCCAAATTTAAGGTCAAAATTAGAACACTATCTAATTCAAATTCTAATAATGCCCACAAAGCCTACTTAAAGATGGAACATTTTTAAGACAAAATATATATATATATATATACCAAAGCTTCAAATCTAGCATTATTTGTAGCATGACAACATTAGAAGCTTTACTCCCTAAGCCAGAATTGAAGTAAGGATGCTCTTTTCTACCACTCTTAATTAACAAAGTTCTAAAAATGTTATTTGATACCACTAAGATAAATGAAAGGCATAAAAAAACACAATTATTCCTGTTTCCTGACTTAATGGTTTACCCAGAAAACCGAATCAGTAAGGAAGCCAATTCAGATAACTAACAGCTTTGCTTAAGTAGCAAGATATATAATAAATGTTCCCAAACAAATTCTACCAATTTTTCTCTTGCTGTTCCTAATATAGAAAGTTTACAATTACTGAAGAAAGGTAAGATTGCTCCCCACACCCCCGTTCCTCCCCAAATTTTCTTTGCCTCTCAGGTTTTAGCAAATAACAAAAACTCCAAACACAGAACATTAGTAAAATGACTAGTAATTTTATCCCCTGAAATAAAACACAACTCTATTTTAGGGTTTTTCTCTCTCTTTTTGGCATTCCAAGACGAACTTATAGTAAGGGACTTAGGATTCTTAAGAAATCATAATTTATTGAGTATGTGGTAAACAGGTATCTGTTGAATTAAGAAAGGCAGAAATTAATAGAAGAGAATCCTAAACAGCTGAATATATGTGTGGTGTCAACCAGATACTACATCTGGCTGAAGAATTGGGTGAGAAAAAGACCATAAAATTATTGCAAGTAATCTGTAAAGCAGTGACTGTGGAAGACAATAAACAAATTACATAATCTGTTTCCTACTTTCTAACATTAGACACTTTTACATAAATTTCAATTTATGGTTATACTTACCACTGTATCCTAGAAATGTTACATAGATATAATAACCAACAGCAATCAGCCATAATGTATTTCCAACAAAGTAGCCGATAAATGTATCTGTCATGATAACATCTGTGAAAAAAAGAAAAAAATAACTTTACTATAATGTGCAATGAAGATGAAAATACCATTTTGGAATTGATTTGCTACTTACAGTTAATGAAAAAAAGCTGGATAAAATGTAAAATGACTAGTAGTGGATAGAAAGCATTCAAATGAACGTCAAAGGCATATCCCCATTCTACATCATAGTCCCTGCTCTGTCGCTTCACTAAGTACTTGTTAGAGATAAACCTAATAGAAAAAAAATTTAAAAGGATAAAATTAGGCAGTGAAAATATTAAAGTATTTCATAAAGTAATAAGTGATATAAAGATAGCAACTATACAGTAATAGTTATATAGTAACATTCATTACTAAAACATTTATTAAATGTATACTGTATGTAATGCAAATGAAATTTGAGCTACAAATTCAATTTTATCCCTTTATATCAATTCTACAATAATGACAGTTGTTAATGTTTAACATATTCAAAGAAATTCCTCCTCTGAAAAACTTTTCAATTTTATTATGAAAATGTGAGAGCTCATTTCCACTGTTTCAATGAAAATTTCAGAAGAATAGAAGAACTAGAAAACATATAGGAAGACAATGGTCTTGCTATCACAGAATTGATACTCTGAAAATGAAGTGCTGTCTGTTCTTAATTATTACATTGCCTTCTTCATGTGATGACTGAAACTACTAAGTAGGGCTCAGAAAGAGTCTGGAGAAAAAGAGATAAGGTCCTAAAGATAGGTAATTGTCTAGTGAATATAAAAGTGTTAATGAAAAGAAAAGTTGTGAAAATAAACAGCACAAAAACTAGCAATTCATTACCTATAGAGAGAAAAGTTAGTAATTAAACAAAACACAGACTATGTTTTTTACACCAAATACACGATAAATTGTAAAATAAACAAGGAATAAAGGGAATTACAAAAAACAAAGCTCATTTTAATTAGATTTAAGGCAAAAAGTTTCTTTTTGCACCAACAAAATTATATGATAAGGATAATGAAGGAAATGGGGGGGAGAGGGGCAGAGCCAGAGAGGGTGAGAGAGGGAGAAAGGGAAAGGGGGAGAGGGAAAGGGAGGGGGAGAGAGAGGGAGAGAGGGAAGCAGAGAGGGAGGAAGAGAGAGGGAGGGAG
>JAJPUD010000007.1:1161634-1180632 GCA_023553655.1 Myrmecobius fasciatus | reverse complement strand
TTAGATTACCTGTCATCTAGGGGTGGGGGTGGGGGTGGGGGGAAGGAGGGGAAAAGCTTGGGGAAAAAACAGTTTTTGCAAAGGTCAATGTTGAAAAATCACTCATATGTTTTGTAAATAAAAAGCTTTATATATATATATATATAAAATTTATTATACTCAGATTCTGAACTAGGAACTGTTATTTCAAATCTTTAGGATCACTGGTATACTTAAAAAGAAAAAAAAGAAAAAGAAAAAGTTCTTGTGTTTATTGTTTCATTTAAATCTGCACAACTTGTTTTTACACAAAAGCCACTATAAAGAACCTGAATTCTATCCACTAAAAATAGAGGGAAAAGAATATAAGGGTAAATAAGATTTTTTGAATCAAGGTGCCTTTGAGTTCTTTTTCAATAAGACACTTAAGATCAATAAGACATCTTGTACCCTCTAAACACAATTGATAGTATCTTGTTACATATGAATTGACACACATTAGCTTAAAAGTTATTTCTTGGTGAATATCTATTTCATTTTCTGATTGCTCAAAGTCTATGAAGTTATTGTATCTAGTTATTTCCTTTACAAATTTCTATAATGGAACCTTTCCCAATTTTGTGACCAATTCTTTTGGATCAGTTTTGTATTCATGGAATAAGCCAAATACCTGTTTTTATCCCAAGCAATTTGCAGACACTGGTTAATGTACCATTGAAGGACTACAGAGCTTTCCTCCCAGGAGTCTCTGTAGTAAGTCTGGTAGCAGCCATGACACTAAATCTAGGTACTCTCTTACCACCTTTTCATTTACTCTGGCTATAAACTTGTTCTTTGTCATTTTTGCTCTGATGTTTCTAGTCCAATAATTCTCTGGCAGACAAAAACACACCATTCAATCCAACTGAATGAACATTTATCAAGTACTTACTATACTCCAAGCTAAATGCTAGAGATATAATTAAAAGAGAATTCCTTGTCTCAAGGAGCTTATAATCTAAAAGGGGAAGACACAAAAAAGGAATCCTGAGAGGGGAATACTAAGGGACAATCTATGCAAGATTATCTTGTAGTAGAGCTGGTCCTAGGCAAAGCAATGGATGAAAAGTAAAGTGAGGTAAGAGACTAGTTTTTGTCCACTACAAAGGAAGGCATTAAGAACTCCACTGTCCAATCAGAAGGGAGAGGAGGCTGAGGGCAGGGGATGGAATCAATAAAGGCTTGGATCACTAATGGTTTTCTCTAATATAAGTTTAAAAAAGATACTGGGTTTTGTTGGTTTTTTGGGGGTGGTCAAACAACCTTCCTTGTCAGTGTCAGCTCATTCTGAGCTTTAATACTATTAACATTCCTCTTATGGGACTTTTCATAGTTAGTATTCAGTTACCTGTCCTTATTTCTATCTTCTCCACATGCCTTTTAAAATCCAAGTTAATGAGTTCCGTGTTCAGATGGTCTCCTTACACATCTTTTTTTCCTCTTCAGATATTCTTCTTAGTGTCCTCAAAATTTCACTTTTGAGAGTTTTCCATTTCTTAGGTTGATTCTTTAAATTTTTATACTACTGGATCCTACTTCTTTCTCTTGAACCTTATGAAATCTGTTCCCCCTCCCCCAATCTAGGCCACATCTGGCTTTACTTTGTCTCTCATACATTCTAGGATTTAATGGTACTTCTTCCAAAGATTTCCATCGTATCTACCAAGCAACCAGTTTTTCCTTGTTAGTGAAAATCAAATCCAGAATAAAAATTAGTACTGTTGGTTCTATCATTTAGGCAAACTAAAAAATTGCTCTGCATTAGGGGAAGAGATTTAAGTCCCTCACTGGTATTATCATGACTCCCTATCAGGCTTATGAAAATAATACTATTTTCCAAATATTGTATTTCCTTTCTGCTTATATGGTCTTTAGTATATTTTAAATATCAATATCACAGATGTTTTCACCATGCTTATTCCTTCTGACATCTTAATAATTTCTGCTCCCAACTCTAGTTTTCTTGTTCCTTTTGAATAAGATAATGACTTCCAGAGTCTTCTTTAGGCAGAACTTATTCTAGAAGTCATACCTAATTCTATACATAAGATCTTTAGTTTGTCTTGTCCATTTACCCAAATTTAGCATATTCATTTATAGTCATTTAAAAACCAAGGGGTCTTAAACTTTTTTCTTCTAAAATCTGGGCATATCTCCCATTATTCTTCTAATACTATAGTTCTATATGGCATCTATCTTGGTGGATATAGCTGAATAACATTCTCTTTCTCCACCTGATTTATGCTCTTGTTTTTAAGGTAGAAGAATTAAGGTTAGATTTTTAAGACTCCAGGCAAATACATTTTTATTGTCCCTATTAAACTGTACTACATCCCTGGATGAAGTTCCATCATTCCTATTTTGTAAGTCACAGTCCAGAAACCTAAGTCTCATTCTCAATGATCTTTTTTATTAGGTTTATACTTTTCAGATCTGTATTCCCAAGTCCTCATCTACAATGGACAACAGACAAAAACCAATATCTATACCTTTAAAATCTCTGATTGATTGCAATTTTTAAAAAATCCTTGGTGAAACTTTCTTGATTCATTTTAGCAGTATCATTTGTGCAGTGAATCATTAGAAGTGGGTGGCGTTTACATGGTTTGATAAGTTGGGAAGTCCTCTATGTATACCCCAGGATATTATTATCAAGTCAGCAGCAAGCTAAAAAAACTATCATTTCTTGTCTCTTCCTGCTATTCGAAAAGATCTCAACCAAAAGCACACACAGATCTACAAAATCATTCTTTGGAGGGCAAATAGTTCTTTCTTTTTTGGAAACAGCCTCATATCTATAACTTAATTCCAAGACATCAGTGATGTCTTTTTTTCCTCCTCAGGATGATATTCTTCTGTTCTCCAATCCTATGACACCAGTCATAATTCCTCTCTGCTGCTTACATTTTCTTTTCTTCATTATTTTCATATAACAAGCCTTTTTTTCATCATTGTCACTGAATTATCATTTGTCAGTGACAGAAATAAATACTCAATAAAGATCACTTCAAATTTCCTCCTTACCTTCATCGTAGAAGTGACAATCCTCGGTTCTCTTGTCATCTCTGCTAATCAATTCTCAAGTAGATCTTCAACTTAAAGAGTTGTCAATCTTTTCACCAAGTCCTCCTTTACCTTCAGTTTTTCAAATCCTCCCACACTTTCTATCTCCAACTTTAATCTCAGGCCTTCTTCACAATTCTAATGCCCCCAAAATTGATTTATCTTCCTAATTCCTTTTCCTCCATCAGCTCAAATATTTCTCATGGTTTTACTCTCACTTTTGATTTTTAAGAAGTAGTATATTTAACAGGAGAGGTTCCAACAGAAGCATTTGAAATAAACTTTAAAGGAAAATGGACTTCCAAGAAACAGATATAAAAAGGGAGTACATTTCCGGCATGTTGGACAACCTGAGTGAGAACTAAGACAGGAGGTGGAATGTTGTGTGTGAGGAACAGAAAAAAGGCCAATTTGGTGGGACTAGTCAACTGTTTAAGAAAGAATAGCAATAATGGCTTTTATTAATGTCTTAGGTTTTATCATTTATGTTACACATTCAAGGGTCTTATCTAAATGATTATTTTTATAAATCCAACATATATTATTTTTGCATATTTATAGATGGATTCAAACGCAATCACTTAATTCAAACCCACTTTACAGTTTAATAACAATATCAGGGCAGCTAGATGGCATAATGGATAGAACGCTGGCCCTGAATTCAAATCCAGTCTTAGACACTTAACTAGTTGCGTGACCCTGAACAAGTCACTTAACCCCAACTGCCTCAAAAAACAAAAACAAAAAAACCCACAATAATGTTATTAATGATTATGGCTAACATTTATATAACATGTGCTTACTAAATATTAAGCACTTTACAATTATCTCATTTGGTCCTGACAACAAACATGGAAGACAGGTAATATTATTAACTATTTTACAGATGAGGAAATTGAGGCAAATAAAGGTTAAGTGATTTGCACCCAAATTACACAGGTATTAATTGGCAAAGTCAAGATATGAACTCAGGTCCTAAGTCTCAAAGTTCAATCCATGTTCAAGTATTCCACTGTACCTATATCAACTTTTCTATTAATAAATGAACAAACTTGATCACACTGGAAAAAAGTACCATGAGGAAATAAAATATAAGCTTAATAATAGCAATATCTTTTTCTGGAAGGCATCTAACAAACAATACAGCCTATATAGATATGGCAAATCAAGAAAAGTAGAACAGCAAAAACATGATTTGCCTAAGGAAGAGAAAATTTTAAAAAACAAACCTAAATAAAAAATTGGATACAAATAGAGATGACAAAGCAAAGTCCTGAGGAATATGAACCCCTAAGCAACCATTACACCAACTCAGAAATTTTAAACCTGGTGTCTGTGAATTTTTGTGCTATTAAAAAATATTTTAATAACTATGTCAACATAACCAGGTTCTTTTATAATATATATTTTATTTTATGCATTGGAAAACATTCTGAGAAAGGATTCCATAGATTTCATGAGGATGCCAAAAGGCGTCCATGGCACACAAAAAGTTAAAAACTCCTGTTCTAACTATGAAGAAGAACATTGTACATTCCCCATTGTCTTAATATTAAGGGTAACACATCCAATATAACACAAAAAACAGAATATTTCAGAAAGCAGTAAAAACCTGGGTCTAGGATTATGGCTTTCTATGGTTCATTGACTTGAAAGGTGTTTAATACATACTGAACTGTAATTGGGTATGTTTTTAAAAAATTCTTTTAAGTTCCAAATTTAATAGTTATAAATGATCTGACTTTTAAGTTGCATATGGAATGTAGAACTACAGTTGGGGTTGTAAAGAAAAAATGATTCACATGTTCAAAATGTTCACAATCTTGAGACTTTGTTCATCATCACTCTTTTTTTGGGGAAAAAGTTTGACATGACCATTTACTCTAGATCATTCTTTTTTTGGGGAAAGCAGTTTGACACAACTATTTCTTCTCAGTCAAAACACCAAAAGAGCAACAGAGGTTTTTTTTTGTTTGTTTGTTTTGTTTTGTTTTTAATATTGGGAGAATGGGAAGTTTAATAATAAATCTAGAATTCATACTTACATCTATTTAAAGACAAATTTTAAAATGAGATATAATGCCAAAGTTTGGGCTCAAAGGGGACATACATGAATGCACCTCCCTTTCTCAAAGGCAGAACACTATGTTACAGTTTTGCATGTTACCTCAGATTTATTTGATCTGTTACTTAATTGTGCTTCATTGATCTCTCTTTTAAATTCTCTTTTTAAGAGGCAGGATCTGGTACAGGACAGAAGGGACAGATATATTGGGAAATGTAAATAGCATAAAAATAAGAGATTTTAGTAATTTTAGTTCAGTGAGAAAGGCAGATACTGGGAATGCTTTCAATAAAACATCATTGTGAATTCTTTAAGGCATTAAAAGTTAAAAAGATTTTTCATTTTCAAACATGTTTCATTAATGATAAAGACTAAGAAAAAAAATTAAGATTGTAGTTGTTATATGTACCCACATCTGCCAAAAGTCCTTGAAAAGATTACTTCAAGTAAAGGAAGGCTAACAAGGAAATTTGTGTAAAATTAGTTATTTCATTTGAATTTTTAATCATTGTTTTGATTCAGTTCTTGGCTGCCTCTAACAATATAGGCTCTACCTTGGATTATTTACTTATGCTGAGAATAGCTGATTTAATTTAAATGAAATCTTAACTATCTTAATCTACCCTTTTCAATTAGTATTGTGACCTCTAGTTTTAATTTTATCAGCATCTATATTTATAAACAAATAACTTTAGGGTCTGTAGCCTAAAAAACCCCAAAAGGTGTGGTACTTACCACATCAGAGTTGATATTAAAAGGCCAACACCTACACAATCTATAAACACAACCCAAAGGAGAAGCTTTATGGTTTCAAAAAATCCCATATCCAGAACAAATCCAAATCCTATAGTGGACACTGAAAGGAAGATTAAAAACACATGAATTAAAACTCTTTGATATCTGATGATTTTCTAAGGCAACAAATCAGTATTTCAAGTATATTTAGCATTAATTCACCTTGTAGAAAAGGCCACAATGTCAATAAACAAGAACTTTATGCTGAAATCACAATGAAATAGCTGGACAAGACCCTTTTACTTAAGTTTGTTACACAACACAATTTATATTGCAAAATTTTAACTTCTGCTTCACTTAATTGTGTGTGAATTCCTAATCTCAATAATTTTTCAGTTAAATGGTCCATTTTGCTTACCGTAGGACTTCAAAGCAAAGGTCATTGTTCCCTGTCAAACAATGTGACAGTTTACTAAGATGAAACTACAGCTTATTTAATTTGAGGGAATGCAGTTGCTTCCTGTGGCAAGATCTTTTGACAGTTACAGAAAAGCTTATTTTTGAAAGTACTTCCAAATTTAGTTTATAATTCATATTCAGAGTTTCCATATTAAAGGGAACAATATTCATGATCAATCTTCTGAGCTGAACCATTTGAATTGTTATTAAATTTTAATGTACATGTACTAAAATACTTACCACAGAGCCAGATACTCAGCAATACCAAGAAGGCAGGATCATCTCTTGCCCACTGATCCTTTGTTTGTTTTCGGTAATGAAAGTTTCTGTAAACTCTTTGTGGGGAAGTAAAAAGATAGAGCATCTGCCAGGCAGCAAATTCAAAGTCCATCTGCCTGAATCGGAAGAGCCTCCGGAGATACTTGTAGCGTTTTGCTCCAGCTGTGTGCCTTGCTGCATCCCTGGAATTCAAAGCACCATTCCCCTGTAATCGGGAATTCATTGAAGTGGTTGGCAACATCTTTCTGGAATTAAAAAAAAAAAATTAATTTGTTTTATAGAAAGCAGCATGATAGGTGATGACCAAACTTTTCTGCTGGCAGTATGTCTTTTTCCAATTATCATATGTAAGAACAAAAAATGTAAAAGACCCTTTAAATTGCTACCTGAAAATTCTAGGTAGGGTCAGGGGTAGACATTCATAGAAGAGTCTTGACACATTATGTTTGGTCTTTGTGCTAGAGTCCCCATTAACTAATGCCAATGATTAATGAATCTAAGTTACAGTAATATTCATGGCAATGTATCTATATTGTCATTTATTTATGAGCAAAACATTCACACATATCTGAGTACCATAAAGATGCCAATTTAGTCAACTAATACCAAATGTTTTCTCAGATCAAATAAAACAAATTTATGTTTTTTGACTTTGTGCTACTTCTTTCTTTTCAGAATCATAGGTAAGTTGTCCAGTTAATTTTTTATTGTCATTTACTAGTAAATTTCACAAGATCTCTTACTTAAAAAGCCATTTCCTTCTGTTTCTAGCGTTGACAATTACTTCACAATAATAATGCTGGAGGAAAAAAAATAAGAGAATTTGTAAATAATGGCCAAGAAACTTGATGTACCTGAGGTGAGAGCAGCAACAGAACCAATCAACAATGTAAAATCTTCTGGTATCCTGGTATATGTGAAATTATGCAGATTAGAGGAACAAATTCCATCATCTAAACCATCTACATTTAGTTAAATCCAGGTCAGATCATTTTACATAAGGAAAGCAAATAATCCTGCCACAAATAACTACACTGATATTACTGTAGGAGGCCCAAAATTCCAATCCTAAACCAACTAATTAGACCAATAGGAAGAAAAAGCAGAATTGATAGTTATCCAGGAAATCAGTAATGGAATCAACATTTGGAATACTGTGCCATGACTGCCCAAATAATAACTATGTTTGACCCACAGTCTCCATAGACTGGTTAAATGTTTTCTAATAATAAACTTTTGAAAGTGTGCTTTATTGTTTAATCTTTATATCCCCAGTATCTGGGGCCGTACCTCCTAGGTACATGTCTGCTGAATAACTCAAATGAATCTGAGTATTCTATCATATCAAAATCCAATAAGCACTTATTAAACACCTGTTGTATAGGCATTTATGGAATTGATAGTTTAATATAAGAAATAACTAAACCACAAAATATTAAATGCCTTAGAGCTATAAGAGTGCAAGGGATTCTCACTTCGTATATTTATGCACATATATTACTCTCAGTGCCAGAAGAGAGGAATACAAGTTTACCCAGCAATTTCAAATAATTATCAGATGTGTGATTATAGGCAAGTTAACTCAAAATTTGTTTCAGTTTCCTAATCTATAAAATAAGATGCATAATTCCTTTAGTACTTACTTTATAGGGTGGTTGTGAAGTTCAAATGACAGAACAAAGCCCTTTGTAAAAAAGCATTTTATAAATAATAGTATTCCTAAATATTCATGGAGATCACCCCTATTCTAGGTCCCTATTTAGGCACTAACAAAGACAACTGTGATCTAACCCTTAAATCTAAGGTCATAACTAGGAACTCTTGGCAAATTCAGTTGAGGTTAGGAGGGTAGAAGGTTGGGACCAAGGCAGATCTATCTGGGCCTAAAGTAGAAACACACTTCTGGTTATCTTGTGAAGATTGATACAGGTAATGGTAATTAAAGATTTAAAAAAAAAAAAAAAAAGGCATGGTTTTGAAAAGGTATAAAGGTGGAAGGGGGAATGGTTGGATGAAGAAAAAGAATGGGACTTTTGAACTGAGCTCATTCAGGAAGAAATCTGATAGACTGGGTCGAGCAGTAAAGAAGGAAAGGTGACTGCTGAGTGACAGTGGGTGAGAATCTGAAAGCTGCAGTGATTATGTCCACCCCTTGTGGCCCTGTACAAGCAGCAGCTATCTCAGGAGTTGCTAGCAACTGGGTGTTAAGAAAGATATTTGAAAGGAGAAAAAAAAATTGAGTATCATCGGTTCATTAACTTAGAATTGGAATGGCCCTTGGGACCTCATTGTATAGCCAGGAAACTGAAGCTCCGGGCGACAGAGGGACTTGCCCTTGTTTTTACAAGTCCTTAGTGCCAAGGCCAGCAGGGATAACACAACACAACCGGGGAAGGTGGGCAGGATCAGTGCTGGGGGAGGGAAGGAGAAAGCGTACACTTGAATCCACACCAAGTCATTTCATCCTGCTCTAGGCTGGGCTCTTGGGCCAGAAAACAGCGGGCGACGCGGGAGAGCCGGAGGGGTGGGGGGGGGAGTAGGCGGGAGGAGGGCAGGAAGCCCGCTCCGGTGCTTCCCAGGTGAGTGAGTGTGCCTCGGCTCTCGGATAGCCCAGGGTTCGATCCAGAGTAGGCGGTGGCCGAGAGTGGGCGTGTCAGGGCTAGAGCCCCGGGGACGGCCCAGGCCCAGGGCCACTCCCCCTCCTCAACAGGCCGAGGCCCCGCGCCTCAGAACTACTATTAATGACACCTTCGGAGCCTCTCCCTGAGGTACCCCGCCCTCCTGAGGAGTCTCGGGGTCCGGCTGGGGACGCAGGGATGAGGTCCTGCAGACTGGGGGCTCCCTGTGACGTTGCGAGAGACGCGGAGCCAAAGGAAGCCGGGAGAAAAGGCACTCGAACTTAGGGGCGCGTGCGCGAAACGCGCCCGACGGAAGAGGGGCAGTGATGACGGGGCAGGGGATGGGGAAGCCTTCGGTATTTACCTGGAGCCCGGCTGGGGCCTCGGCCCGGATCCGTAATCCCCCCCTCCACCTCTGTTCAATAGCCGAGCCAGGCGCCCGCCCCGGCTCCGGTTCCCCTTCCTTCCTGCTACGTAATTGGTCTTCGTCACTCCGAGAGCTAGGCAAATCACGTGCTTCTCCCACTTCCGTTGAGCTTCCTGCCTAAGAGCTTTCGGAGTCTTGGATTCCGGCGGCTGCAGCTCCGCCGCCGGAAGGAGCTTATCCCTACTTCCTGCCTCTTCCTCTCCAACGCCCTCCTCCGCCCCCTCCGCCATCACTGGTGCTGGCGTCCAGAAGGTTGCTCCTGCCGGAAGTGGAGGCAGCCCAGGGCGGTTAGGGGCGGTGTCCAGAACGCCGCCCGCGGTGTTTGTTGAAGGAGCCGGGCTTGGCTCTTGGGGTGGTTCTCGGTCTTCTGAACCGGAGGCTGCTTCGGCCGCGGCGGCAAGGGGGAGGTGATGCCCCGTTACTATGAGGACAAGCCGGAGGATAACGGCGCATGCGCCGGGGTGAAGGAGGATCTGGGGGCGTGCCTACTGCAGTCGGACTGTGTGCTCCAGGTAGCCCCCACCAACCGACAACCGAAGGGGAGGGGGTGTCGGGCCCCTCTAAGAGGAGCTGCGCACCACCATCCCCCAACCCTCCTAGGGAAAGGGGAGCAAAATGGCCCAGATTCTTTGGCAATTAGCGAAGCTTCTTTTCTGGGCTCCTTGGGCTAACTGCCCTGGCCGCATCTTTGTGTTGTGGATATTTGGGTGAATTGATATGGCATAATCGATCAGAAATTTAAGTTTGATGGTGATAGAGGGCTAGAGCCGCATAGATCTTTAAAAGTGATCCAGTCCAACCGCCTTTTTATAGTCAGGAAACGGAGGCTTAGGGATATACAGTGACTTGTTCAAGTTCAGGCAGAATCATGATTTGAACCCAGGTCTTTTGATTGCAAATCGGAGGCTTTTCTTCTTTACCGCAGATTTTGATAGTAGATTCCCATTCTCCTTTCAAACCTGTTCAGCAAACCTTATGTGTAACGCTGTGGTCGGAGCCAAGTGAAAGATGGATAATTTAGATAATGAGTTCAGTACGATAAAGCTTACACAGCCAACGTAGTGGGGAATATTTTAAGACAAATAGTAGATGCTCCTGCTGACACAACTTTTCTATATCTTTTTTAGTAAGTTTGATCTCTTAATGGTTAATTTTCTGGCAATAAGCATTTTAGCACTTACTTAGGGTGGGGATTGTTACTTCTTTTATAGACTGGGTTCTTTCTTGAGTTCTTCTAGGGTCATTGTCATTTTCAGGAGCTTGTACCACAGTGTGCTAGCATATCCTTTGCAAATTCAGGGCCACTTCCACATAATGAAGCATTGAAGGTACACTTTAGCTGAAGACTTAGCGGTACTATAAAGATAGATATATAGATATATTTGTATGTACGCGTTCGCAAATATATATATACATATATATATAAATGTGTGTATGTGCATGTTATATACATACACACATAATGCCTAAGAGTCGTATGCATAGTGCTTGCCCCCTTAAAAGGATCAGGAAAGGTTTACAGGCTGAATCTTAAGTGGGATAGAGGTCATGACTTAACTGTATAGGTTGCAAACCACAGTATCTTCCTCGAGAATAGTCAAAATTTATTGAAAGGAAAAATCTCTCTGCAGTAATCATGCAAAACAAGTAGAACTTTGGTTAACTTCTTCCCAGCATATTAAGGCACTGTTTTTGTTATAAATAAAAGACAGAAACCTCACATAAAAATATTTAGTTGCACATCCTAAGTATTGCTTGATTTTAGAGCATATGATACTAATTAGGCAGACCTTAACAATGATATTGGATGTGGTTAAAAGGCCAAATAGCAAATGTCTCCATTTCTTATCAGGACTCATTTGAACAGAAACATGTTAGAGCTGGAATTATCTAGTCCATTTGACTAATGAGAAAATAGCATAGAATTGATTTGTTCAAGATCACACAGTTATCAAGTGGGAGAGCCAAAACCAGAACCTATGTCTAGTCATTTTTTGCTATATTTAACAGGCTTCCATTCAACAAACTTAAAAAGTGCAATGCGTTGTACTAGAGTGGAGGTACAGATAGATTGATGCCTTGTAGCTTACTAACAGATGATAATACACATAAATAACTATAACATGTTCCATCATAATTACCTAAAAGTTCAACTATAAAGAAGCCAATATTGGGTGAATCAGGAAAGTGTTGCATGGAGATGACATTTAAGCTGTCTTGTTCTTGTTATAATTTTTCAGATATGGTAATATTTTGCACCATATATTTAATATTTTTGCATGCCTTTTGGATTTCACAGCAGCATTTGAAGGGGAATTTTTTATCAGTATTAAATACATTACAATAATTAAGCATCTTTAAATAGAGGCTGATTTTACAAACTTAATTTGCATTCTAAACATCAACAAACAAAACTATTCCAAAAAACTGTATAATGTTGTCTTCTATGTTTAAGATGTTTTAAATAACTATTCCTGTGCCCTACAAATTAGTGATTTATATATTAACCATAATTTTGTCCTATGAAGTCATATATACTATTCCTTGTACACATCATTTGTTCATCATAGTTTTATGTAAGCACCTTGTTTGTCTTTCATTCTCAATGAGAACCATGATATCAGGGAGGTGGTGCCATGGCATGCAAATTATGTAGATGACATGAGGAAACCAAAGAAGATGCCACTATGAAGAATTTTTGTATTGAAGAAACAGATGCCTAAATATCTCTATTAAAAAGGGAAAATTCCAACAAAAATGCAAATAATACAGAAAGAAAAATGGATTTTTCACAGTAACTGAATGATACCTAGAAGAAATGCAGCAAGAGATAAAAATGAGTTCTGGAGGGGAGAGAATGACAGTAAAATCTGAAGAAAGTTACAACCAGGAAAGGAATGAAGCATTCTTCCAATTAAATCTAACTGAAGAATTCTTCTAATTTTTTTCTCCAGAACTTTTGAACTTTCTTCACCGTCCTCTGCTTTTCATCTCCTTTTTATTTGTTTTCTTTTTTCATTAGAATGTTCTTAGGGGCAATATCTGTATTCCCTGGCACATGTTAAACCTTATTAAATGTTTGTTGCCTGCTCTTTGCTAAATCTGTTAGACCAAATCTAAGAGAGCAAAGTGAAACCAGAAGGAATCTACCAGATATTTCCTGAAAGAAGCCCCATAGCTGAAACCCAGAGCTTCTTGGTCAAAAGGTAGCTGAATTAGGAAGAATTCAAGGTCAAGCAAACATAGAATGACATAAAACTTGGAAGCTTCTGCTAAAAACAAGAGATTTTGGAACACAGTAATCTAAAAAACAGAAGAGATGAGCCAACAACCAAGAATAACAATTCAGAAAAAGTGAATATAGTTCTACAGGAGAAAAAAAGTGAATCCCCATTGACTAAAGAATTAGCAAGCATTTCTGTTAAACACCATAGCTGAATAGTTATTCTGAAAGGCAAACAGAAGACTTAGGAAACTGAAAAGATAATTTTATTTGAGCAGTTAGAAGAAACAGTACCTTAATGCCTTCAAAAAGTATTGAGGGAATTAGAGAAAAACTTTGGGGAAGATAGATTTGTTCCAATGGTTATAAGAAAGCAAAAGGGAGAATAAAAAAAGTATGTTAACGTAGGAGAAGGAAGAGAGTTATATAACTTGTTTCTGATGATTCAGGATGAGAAAAAGGATACATAGGTATTATTGATAGGTTGGGAGAAGCAAGTATTAGATGATTTATGTCTGAGGGAATAATTCAGTATGTTCTTATACCCATGCATTTGCAGCACATACAAATTTGATGTGCTAGTATATTGAATTCCATAGGGAAGGAAGCAGATTTGTGGGGATAGAGAGAAGAAAGGTAAAAAGAATAATAGCAGGAAGAAAATGGTACAAAGCAGCACAAATTCACAATCCAGAAAAGCATTGGGGGAGTT
This sequence comes from Myrmecobius fasciatus, assembly GCA_023553655.1. Taxonomy (NCBI): domain Eukaryota; kingdom Metazoa; phylum Chordata; class Mammalia; order Dasyuromorphia; family Myrmecobiidae; genus Myrmecobius; species Myrmecobius fasciatus. Next base: position 1,167,033 of record JAJPUD010000007.1, on the reverse strand, counting down.
GAAAAGAACTTGAAACTACAAGCATGCCCATTTGTAAGAGAGTGCTGAACAAACTATGGTATGTGAATATTGTGGAATATTATTGCATCTTAAATGATGAAATAGCTTCAGAAAATCTTGATACATTTGGATTAATTCAAAGAAATAAGAATTTAGGGTTCAACAACATTGTAAAAGACTTAAGAGCTCTGACCAAAACAGTAACCAGCCATGTTTTCAGAGGACTTATAATGAAGCATGTTAATTGCATTCTGTCACATTTCCTGAACTTAAGTGGGAAAGGAGACAGCTATTTTGGATATAATCACCATGAATATTTGTTTCTGCTTGATTATTCTTGTTTGTTACAAGATACTATTTTCCCTTTTATTTATTTTTTTTTTTAGTTGCTGAGAGAGAGTAAGGAAAGTAATGGTGATGCCAAAGAAAAGGAAAAAAAGAGGAAACATTGAAGAATTTTTTAAAAGTACACAGAATAATAAAGAAATTCAGAAGGAAGCAGAGAGGACAGTTTTAAAAAATAGATTAAGTTTATTATATTTGGGATATTTTAAAGCAAGTGGCATATATGATAAATTTACTTTCATATGCGATCATCTTTCTGTCTTGTAGTTTTTGTAGAAATGCTAATATTTTGATGTTAAATTTTGAGGGATGAAAAGTCTTTGACCAAACAATATAAAATGAAGTTTGGTAGGACTTGAATATAACGTTAGTGATGTGGCAGAATGACATTAGGGCAAACTGGGGAAATATGCTTGTTTCTATACCATTTTCTCTCTCATCCCTCCTTCCATTGTACCCTGCTTATAGGTCTACCTAGCAAAATACTTATTAATTAAATTCATAATTGTATTTGGATAGGTTGCTAAGACTAGGACAAAGATTTTAATATCAGAAAAGGTAATTCAGTGCTCTAAATTCTTTGATTTAAATTGTAAACTTTTGGACTTGACTCATGTATAATGTCAGTTATTTCCCATAGAATTTGCAGTGTTTGCTATAACTTTCAGTATTGTTAAGCTACTTCAGTTATTTAAACTAAATAGGTAATGATAAGATAAAAATAATTAAGATACTCATTAGAGATAGTTTTCATATCTTTTATTTCATCACATAATTTGGGGGGGGGAAAGGCATTGTGCCTACTTCTTACTAGTGTTGTTTATTTGCTATTTTGTATGTGGTTGTCATATCTCTTGACTTTTTGTGACCCCATTTGAGGTTTTCTTGGGAAAGATATTGGAGTAGTTTGCCATTTCTTTCAGCTCACTCATTTTACAGATGACGAAACTGAGGCAGCGTTTAAGTGACTTGCCCATGATCATATAACTATTAAGTATTTGAGGCTGGATTTGAACTCAAGTCTTCCTTACTTTAGGCCTGGCGCACTATCCACTGCATCATTTAGCTGCTCTTATTTTGGAAATTCTAAATTGTAAACTTATGTATAGGTATTGTGTCTAATTGAAATTCTTTATTTAGTGAGTTTTCAGCAGCGTTCTGATTACCATAGATCCCTAATAAATATTTTTAATGCAAAATTTAATTTTGAAATTTTAAAAATAAAAATTTTGTTATAAACTTAACCTTTTTCCAGAGTGATTTGATGGATAGAACACTGGCTCTAGAATTGGAGAATCTGAATTCAAATTCTGCCTCTATCACTTCATTTGTGTGTGATCCTGGGCAAGTCATTAAACTTTCCTGTATCTCCATTTCCTCATATATAAAATGAAAGGTCTACACTACATGGCCTCTGAAGTCCCTTCCAGCTCTAAATTTATAGTTCTGTGACAAAAAATAATCAGAAAAATAGACAAAATGAAGAATAAAATCTCACCATTATCATTTTGCGGGTTAGAATTTACAAACAAAAGACATTTTTGTTTTGTATTCATTTTCAGGTATGAAGTTCTACTTCTGGCTTAGTTTCTGTCATTGTTTTCTAAATATATAATTGTTAATGTCTATACAGTTCTGGTTCTGCTGATCTCATTTTCTCTCATATCAATCAATAAGTTATTAAATGCATAATATGTGCTAGGTACTCTTCTAGGCACTGAGCATTCAAATATAATAAATATATAAAAATATATATAAATAAATTTATAAATATATTTAAATATATATATATAAATATATATATATATAATAAACCTGGAAAAGAGCTACGTTTTAGTAGAGGTGACAAGGACATAGATACTTAAAAAAAAAAAAACAATCTTGTCATGATTCTATTTTTAGCATTATAATATTCCAATTTTTACCTAGTTTATGAAGGAAAATTTCTCTCATTCTCTTTCCTTTTCAGATTTCACTAAGATATTTTTAACTGTCCCCAAAATCCAGTGCTTTTAATTCACTTCTCTGAACCTCTCTCCTTATCTGAAGGAGAGATGTTTAAATTAGATGCTTTACAAGATCATATATTAGCTCTTAAGACTGGTTTGATCTGATATTAAAAACATTTCAGATCCTTTTCAGTATCTTCACAAGTCTTTCTCAACCTCTCCTAACCTGTTTTCTGTCAAGTACCAACATTTAACAAAAAGCTTGATTTTTCTTTTTTTTTCTGGGGCAATTGGAGTTAAGTGGCTTGCCCAGCATCACACAGCTAGTAAGTGTGAAGTGTCTGAGGTGGGATTTGAACTCAAATCCTCCTGATTTCAGGGTCAGTAATCTATCAATTATGTCACCTAGTTGCTTCCCTTTTTTCTTTAACATTTATTTTTTCTAATTACACGTCAAATTTTTTTTAACATTTGTTTTTAAACTTTGGGTTCTACATTCTTTCCCTTCCCCTGCCTCCCATCGAGAAGATACATGTGAAGTTATGTAAAACATTTGCATAAAAGTCTTGAGGGAAAAAAACATCTCTCCCTCTCCTTCCCCCCCAAAAAAATAACCCTCAAGAAAAATAAAGTTAAAAAAATATGTAAATCATGATTTTTCTAAAGAGGTTTGATGGTATAATGAAATGGAACTGGTGTCGATGTAAGAAGACCCGAGTTTATGTTCAATCTTGGATTCTTACTTAATCCTGAAAAAAATCATTACCATTTTGTGCCTTACATGTCTTTTATCAATGAAATGGGGAAGAACAAAGCAGGATTATTTCAAGGAAAGCAGTTTGTAAGTCTTAAAGCACTATATAATTGTGAATTATTTTTATAATTTTTTTGGTGTTGTAACTCTTGTTTTCCACTGTTAGTCATAATAAAGATACAATATTCATAATAGTATATTATAGATTAAACAGATTTTGCGTCTCTTCTTGTGAACCTGACCACCATTTGGAACATTGTTTCTGTGGGAAAATGTGTTGAGTCCAAATTTACTTATGCTTAGAAGACAATAAAATGTTTGCTGAACTGAAAAAGGGAACTGTCCTTTTCTTGAAATCTTTGGCAAAAATGAAAGTAAATCATTAACCTATTTATGAATAGGTAACATGCCCCTCCTAATAAATTTTATCTTTCTTGAAGGATTGCCTCAGTTTACCCTTCTTATTAAATTTAACTCATGCTAGCATGTTGATGAAACTACAGAGAATTTTGAAGTATATATGAAATGGAAGATGTTGTATTTGGTTTTTCGTGAGGAAATTTCCCAGATACTCACTTTTTGTTGTGTTGTATTTCAGGAAGGAAAAACTCCTCGACAATGTTTGAAGGAAGGCAGTTGTAAAGCTTTGAAATACTCATTTTTTGAATGCAAAAGGTCAATGGTAAGTGGCTATCCAATAAACAAGAAATTAGAAATAGTGACATACTTGTTTAAGAATTTGTGATTGAGTTGTTTTATAAACTAAGAGTATGTAGAGATAATTTTTCCAAATTTTTTACTTAGTAAGTAGTGAAAATTTCCTTCCAGTGCGTGAAGTCAAGTGACATTTGAATGAATCTCACAGACTATTGCAGATGTCAAAAATCTCTGGCATTATTTTACTTCTACTGTTCTTTGATAGCAATGTTAATTATCCATAATATTTGTTTTTAGATATGTTAGTAAGTTTCAGATTAGGTTTTGGTGAGTGGAGTTACTGCAAGTCACTATGAATTCAAGCTAGAAAATATCTCCTTTGAGCCTAGACTTACACAAATACACATATGCTAAGGAGACAATGATTAGAATGATTAGAAGCATTGGGAAATAATTTAGGGATGTCAGAAAAGTTAGGAATTTGACTATCTGTAAAACATTACACCAAAGAAGGCAAAAGAAAATTCAAAAGGGGAAATAGATGAATAAGGTAATGTTGCTATTTTTAAAAATTTAATATATACTTTAAAATAAACAAGCTATATTATAGAGATTCAGTTTTATACGTAATCCTCTTTTTCTTTGTGTATGGGAATGTTATATTTGTTGATTTTTCAGTTATAAAAAAGAATATTAAAATAAATTAGAAGTCTGTTTTAAGATTTTTTTAAGCTTTACATATTCTCTAAAATACAAGATAATACAGTGAGAGCAAGCTAGAAAAATTTTTGGTAAGTTGATAGTAAGAACATTTCTGCAAGGGCTGGAGCCAAGATGTGGAGAGAAGCCAAAAAGTTGTCTGAGCTCCAGGTTCTCTCAGAAAACAAAACAAAACAAAACAGAACATTAAATCAAGTCTGTAAACATTTTCTGGAATGACAAAACCTACCAAAAGATGGAGTGAAATAATTTTCCAACTTAAGATAATTTAGAAGGATTTTAGGAAAGGTCTGTCTTATTTGGATAAAAGAGGAAAGCAGCCCAGCCCAGAGGGCAAGCCAGCTATGGCTTAAAGCCGTAGCACAAACCAGCCACCAAGACCCTTCAGGACAGTGGCACTGCAGGGGAAGCCTCCAGCCCCAGTGCAGAAAGCAAATCGGAAAACCCAGTAACAGAAAGAAAGACTAAGTCTGGCTCCCCCAGTACAGTGAGCAGGCTGCCAAGAGCCAGAGGCCTCATTGCTCAAAACCAGTGACCTCACTTATGACTGCCAGCACAAGAAGCTTGACACAGTCCCCTATACCTGTGGAGCAGAGCCCAACTTTAAAATCCCCTAACCTTGACCAAAGAAAGCTATTATGGTTACAGGGAAGATCAAAACACCAAACTCAAGAGGACAAAATTGGTCTCAAGCCCAAAGAGCCTTCTTGGAAGAGCTCAAAAAGGATTTTAAAGTCAAATGAGAGAGGTAGGAAAAAAATATGGGGAATGAAATGAGAGGTATTCAAGAGAGAGTCAATAGCTTGGAAAAGAAAGGGCAAAAATTGATCCAAAAAATCCTTAAAAAATAAAATTGGCCAAATGGAGGAAAAAAATTCAAACATAGAGTTTGCCAAATGGAAAAGGAGGAACAAAAACTAACTGAAGAAAATTATTCCTTAAAAATTAAAATTAGGCAGATGGAAACTAGTGGC
>JAJPUD010000007.1:1125827-1146861 GCA_023553655.1 Myrmecobius fasciatus | reverse complement strand
TATATAATATTGGAGTTAACTGTTCTTTAAATGTTTGGTAGAATTAACATGTAAATCCATCTGGTCCTGGGGATTTTTTCTTAGGGAGTTGATTAATGACTTGTTCTATTTCTTTTTCTAAAATGGGACTATTTAAGTAATTTGTTTCCTCATCTGTTAATCTGGGCAATCTATATTTTTGTAGATATTCCTCCATTTCACTTAGGTTATCAAATTTATTGGCATAAAGTTGGGCAAAATAACTCCTAATTATTGCTCTTATTTCCTCTTCATTGGTAGAAATTTCTCCCTTTTCATTTTTGAGACTAACAATTTGATTTTCCTCTTTCCTTTTTCTAATCAAATTAACTAGAGGTTTATCTATTTTGTTGTTTTTTTCATAAAACTAACTTTTAGTTTTATTTATTAATTTAATAGTTTTTTTACTTTCAATTTTATTAATCTCTCTTTTAATTTTTAGGTTTTCAAGTTTGGTATTTGATTGGGGGTTTTTAATTTGTTCTTTCTGTAGCTTTTTTAGTTGCAATCCCAATTCATTGATTTTCTCTTTCTCTAGTTTATGCAAATAAGCATCTAGAGATATAAAATTTCCCCTTATTACTGCTTTGGCTGTATCCCACAAATTTTGGTATGTTGTCTCATTATTGTCATTCTGAAATTAGTAATTGTGTCTGTAATTTGCTGTTTCACCCATTCATTCTTTAGGATAAAATTATTTAGTTTCCATTTGCTTTTTGGTTTATTTTCTTCTGGCCTTATATTGCATGTGATTTTTATTCCGTCATGATCTGAAAAAAATACATTTACTATTACTGCCTTCCTGCATTTGATTTTGAGGTTTTTGTGTCCTAACACATGGTCAGTTTTTGTATAAGTTCCACGGACTGCTGAGAAAAAAGTAAACTCTTTTCTATCTCCATTTAATTTCCTCCAAAGATCTATCATACCTAACTTTTCTAACGTTTTGTTTACCTCCTTAACTTCTTTCTTATTTATTTTGTGGTTTGATTTATCTTGTTCTGAGAGAGGGAGGTTGAGATCCCCCACTATTATAGTTTTCCTGTCTATTTCTTCTTGCATCTCTCTGAACCTTTCCTCTAGGAATTTCCATGCTATGCCACTTGGTGCATATATGTTTGGTATTGATATTGCTTCATTGTCTATGGTACCCTTTAGGAAGATATAATTTCCTTGTCTCTTTTAATTAGGCCTATCTTTGCTTTTACTTGGTCTGAGATCAGGATTGCTACTCCTGCTTTTTTTTGTTCACCTGAAGCATAATAGATTCTGCTCCAGCCTTTTACCTTCACCCTGTATGTATCTCTATGTTTTAGATGTGTTTCTTTTATACAACATATTGTTGGATTCTGTTTTTTAATCCAGTCTGCTATCTGCTTCCGCTTTATGGAGAGTTCATTCCATTCACATTCACAGTTAAAATAACTAATTCTGTATTTCCTGCCATCTTATTTACCCTAGCTTATGCTTTTCTCTTTCTTATCCCCTTTCCCTCCTCCCTACTATTTTGCTTTTGATAACCACTTCCCTCAAACAATCCTTCCTTTTTAGAGCCCCACCCCTTTTTTTCCTCCTTTCCCTCCTCTTTCCGTATTAATAAGTCTGTTATTCCCCCAGAACCAAGTCTGATGAGATGGAGATTAACACAATTCTCATTCCTCTCCCTTTTTTCCCCTCAATCATTATAGGTTTTCTTTGCCTCTACATGTGATGTAATTTCCCTTATTTTACCTCCTTTTCCTCTTCTTCCAGTGTTATCCCTTTTCTACCTCTAATTTCTTTTTCAGTTTATCACATCATAATAATCATAATGTAATAATAAATTCATAAAATCAACCCTCATTCTGTAAGTATCTATAACATAAATATAGTTCTCAAGAGTTTTATTTTTCTTGTTACCTTTTTATGTTTCTCCTGTGTTCTGTGTTTGTAGATCAAATTTTTTGTTCAGTTCTGGTCTTTTCAGTAGAAATAGGTGAAATTCTCCTATATCATTGAATGACCATCTTCTTCCCTGGAAGATGATGCTCATTCTAGCTGGGTAACTTACTCTTGGCTGTAATCCAAGTTCCTTTGCCCTTCGGAATATCTGATTCCAGGCCCTTCGATTCTTCAAAGTAGAAGCTGCTAGGTTCTGTGTGATCCTAATTGTGGCACCTCGATATTTAAATTGTTTCTTTCTGGCTTCTAGTAATATCTTTTCCTTGGTATGATAGTTCTGGAATTTAGCCACGATTTTCCTGGGGGATTTAATTTTGGGGTTTCTTTCAGGAGGTGATCGGTGGATTGTTTCAATAAGTATGTTGTCTTCTGGGTCTAAAATATCAGGGCAGTTTTCTTTTATGATTTCCTGGAAGACAGTGTCTATAAGTTCTTGTTTTCATCATGGCTTTCAGGAAGCCCTATAATCCTTAGATTGTCTCTCCTAGATCTATTTTCCAGATCAGTTGTTTTTCCTAGGAGATATTTCATGTTTTTCTCTATCTTTTCAGTTTTTTGTTTTTGTTTGACTGATTCTTGAAGTCTTGATGAATCATTCATTTCCAATTATTCGATTCTAATTTTTAATGTCTTATTTTCTTCAGTTACTGTTTTTAGCTCCTTTTGTAATTGGCCATTTTGTTCCTTGTAGTCTTTTTCCATTTTTTCCATTTTATTTTGCAGTGATCTCATTTCGTTTCCCCAAGTTTCTTCCAACTGTCTTTTAAGATCTTTAATGTAATCTTCAAAGAAAGCCTTGTGACATGGAGTTGAGTTTATGTCTCTCTTTGGGGCTTTTTCTGGAGTTGCTTTACCTTTAGGGGCCTCAGGATTTGAGGTCTGTTCTTTCCTCTCTCCATAAAAGTTGTTTATGGTGAGAGCTCTTTTTGTTTTTTTTTATTCATTTTTTTTTTAAGGTATGAGGTCTGTTTAAGGTAAAGGTGGGACAGCTGCTTTAATCTGCCCTGGGGCAGTTCTGCTGATTGAGTTATTTCAGGTGCTGTTCTGCTTTTATTTGCCCTGGGGCAGTTCTGCTGATTGAATTATTTCTTGTGCTTATCAGTTCTGCTGATTGATTGATCACCCTAGGATGCTGTGTAATGGCAGCTAGGTCCCATGCTCATCAGGGGTTGAGTGGTTCACAGTCTACCCCCCACAAAAGGCAGACCCTCCAAGCCACCTGCTTACAATCAGGACAGATTGGCCCAAGAGGCCCGCGGAAGACTCCCAGGTGTGTGAAAAGCACAACGCTCCCACTCCTGTTCCGACTTCCTGCTCCAGCTCCCTGCCTCGGTCTCCCTGTGCTGCTGTCTGGGTTCAGCAGACCACCCCCCTGCCCAATTAAAATAGACCTGTTTTGAAGTTCTTCCAGAGTATCTTCTTCTAGAAATGTGTTTTCCTCCAGATATTGTGGATTTTTTTTTTTCTTCAAAATCAGTCTGGAGGCTTCATATGTTGTTGGTTTGAGGGAAGGTTTGAGGAGGTTACAGAGACTCCTGTCTGATCTCCTCCATCTTGGCTCCACCCCCCTATTGATAATTTTTCAACATTGACCCTTGCAAAGTTTTCTGTTACAAATTTTCCTCCCTACTGAGTGTGAACCACTACACAGCATTTTAAACGCTTTCTGTGAATATTTCCATGCATTTTATTTTCCTTCTTAGGTTGTTTTTTCTTCTTCTCTTTCTAGATCTGATGTTTCTTGTACAGTAAGATAACTGTATAGATATGTATACATGTATTGTCTTTGTCATATAATTTATCCTATTTAGCATGTATTAGATTACCTGTCATCTAGGGGTGGGGGTAGGGGGAAGGAGGGGAAAAGCTTGGGAAAAAAAAAGTTTTTGCAAAGGTCAATGTAGAAAAATCACTCATATGTTTTGTAAATAAAAAGCTTTATTAAAAAAAAATAAAGTTCCCCTTATCCATCCAAAAAACAAAACAAAACAAATTTTCCTCCCTAACCCCCACCCTCCCCTAGATGGCAGGAAGTCTATTACATGTTAATTATGTTAAAATACTTGACAAATTGAATATGTGTATACATATAAAGGATTTAAAAAAAGGTAAAAAACAATCCCTGTTGTTGAGGAGATGATAATCTTAACTGGGGAGAAAACATGCAAATAGCTATGTATAAATAAATGCAGGTCTTCCTCAATGAAATTCTGGACAACTCAAGAGATTGATTTAACAATCTACATTGAAAGAACATAAATGAAAAATGCCTATTACCCAGCCTATTTCATCAGGTAGGCCAGATTTGGTTGGTGCTTCAGATTGAGGTTTGGAATGACATCTAATAGTTAGCAAAAAGAGATTTACTTAGCAGTAATAGGGGAGGATAATCAGAGCAAGGAAAAGGGTATTTCCCAGTTTTTCTTGGTTTATATTCTTTTTTTGCCCTTCCACATCCAATCTGTTTCAAGGTCTCTTGATTTCACCTTTGCAACATGTCATGAATATGCTTCCTTCACTCTTTGGTCATATTCCTGGTGCAGGGCTTCATCAGCTCCGGATTGAATTGTTGCTGGACTTCAGGTCTCCCTCTTCATTGTAATCCATCCTCCCTCCTAAAGTGAAGATTTAACCACATCACCTTTGTGCTTAAACTCAATGGCTACCCATCATCTCTTTTGTACAAAGTTTTATACAACATCCTCTGCTCTTCAAAAACTTTAATAGTGTGACCGCCTCCTACCTTTTCAGTTTTCTTATACTTTACTTCTCCCACTTATGTCCTCCCCTGCCTGTTCCAGGAACAAGACACTCCATTTCTCAGTTCTGGGCATTTTTTTTTGTGTGTGTTTGGAATGCTTATCCTTCTCATCTCCACCCTCTGGCTTCCTCTAAGTCCCAGCAAAATCACAACGTAGACAGGAAGCCTTTGCCTCTTTCATTTAATTATAGGTCCTTTCCTCTCTTAATTTTTCCCTGTTAATCTTATTTGTAGCTGTTTCTATATATTTGTTTGCTTGTCTTTCCCATTAGATGTGACCTCTGTGAGGGAAATGTATGTCTTTTCTGTTTTTTAGTTTTTTGCTTTGTTTTTTAAATTTCTAGTTCATGATGTGGTGCTTGACACATGGTAAATGTTTAACAAATGTATTATTGACTGACTACTATGGTCCATTGAGTTAGTCAGGTACTATAGATGAAAAATGAGCTGGGTATTGGAGTGAAGAGGAAGAAAAAAGCTTGGATTTCATTTTAAGAAACTGTCTAAGACTTTCACTGATCTCTTTAAATGCTGTTATTCTTCCAATAATGCTATATAGTTACAAATCAAGATACAATCATAGCAGGACGTCATTTTTTAATTTTTAAAGCTTTTATTTTCAGAACATATGCATAGTTTTCAACATTCACCCTTGCAAAACCTTGTGTTCCAAAATTTTTTTTCTCCCTCCCCTAGATGGCAAGTAATCCAATATGTTGAACACATTCAATTCTAATATACAATTCCACATTTATCATGCTGCACAAGAAAAACCAGATCAAAAAGGAAAAAAGTGAATGCAAGCAAACAACAACAAAAAGTGAAAATGCTATGTTGTGATCCACACTCAGTCACCACATTGGTCTCTCTGGATGCAGATGGCTCTCTCCATCTCTCACCATGAGAACACCAGAAAACATTTACTAGCCTGAATCACCTCATTGTTGAAAAGAGCCATGCCCATCAGAATTGTTCATCATACAATCTTGTTGCTCTGTACAATGTTCTCTTGAGAACTTCATTTTAAAGAAGGAAAGGCAGATTGAATTGTTTTCTGAAAGTCAGAACTGAGGGGAATTGAAACCATATCATATGATGAACATTTGAAGGAATAAGCTAATAGTTCCTACATTATTTGACCTAGCTGGTAGCACCCTTTAAGTATTTGAAAAGCTGTCATATTAAATAGAGATGTTGAACTTATTCTTTGTATCTCCGAAGAATTATAATTAATTGGATGGAGTCCTAAGGAGATAGATTTTAGCTCACTCAAAGCAATTTCTTCATTAGAATATTCTGAAAATGGAATGGATTTTCTCAGGAGAGAGTGAATTTCTTGATCCTGGAAGTATGAAGAAGAGCCTGGACAACCACTTATCAGAGATATTTATTTTATTGGGGCTTTTTTCCTCAAGTAATTGTCAACATATGTGATCTCTAAGGTACTTTCTAATGCCAAAGTTCTGTGGTCCTAGAATTTTTTGAAATGCTCTTTGGATATAGTTCATTTGATATAAAATTTTAAACAAAGAAGGAAATAAGGGTAACCATTAACCACTGTTTTATTTGATAATATGAGAGATTATAGGGTGTGGATAAAAGTGGTGCTTCTGTTTTCTTCAGCAACAATGAGCATTTAATTCATGTCTCTTATGTGTCCAACATTGTGCTGTCTTGAGTTGGTGAGGTCAGTGTATATAGCATGACCAACTCAGGTGGTGTTGGTTGGTAGGGAGTTTATATGGACACACAGAACCATTACCATTTAATTCTGTATAGAGAAAAAAGAAAAATAGATGAACATATCGAACTGTTCCAGACAGAGACAGGCTTCCTTATCATAGTGGCATTTGGTCCTGAATTCTTAATCTTATAATTAAACTGTGTGACAGCTGAATAAGATACTTAAATTCCCCGTCCTTCCTTTTAATTTGTGAGAGATAATTATTTCTATTCATTGTAAGAGCACATTTTCATAAGATTTTAGATTTTGAACTAAAAGAAATATTAAAAGTTTATCTAGTTAAATTCTTATTTTACAGAAGAAACTGAAAATGGCTTCCTCAAAGTTGTCATTGGAAGAGCAGAGATTTGAACTTAGTTCCTCTGAGTTCAAAAATCAGCCCTTTGACCATTGTATTGTCTCAGCCAATATTTATTAAGAGCCAGCTGTGTTCAAATCATTATTTCAGATGCTAAGGATACAATGGAGCTTATATTCATTATATACATAAAAATACATACAAGTTAATGTTAGGAGGAAAGAGAATACTGATGAACAGGGAATTTGCCTTGTAACTTGTGACTTTTGAATTGAACCTTGTTGAAGAAAGGTAAGAAAGGAAAAGGGGAGGAGGGAGTTCAAAGACCAAAGATTGGAGAGAAGAGGTGAGAAAATGGGGTATTATATAGCAGACAGCCAAGAACTTGATAGTTAGAATTGTCTGAAAATGCATCTTGAAACTCTGAGTTTCTTACTAAAAGTGTGGAGTCTGAATATACTTGGAAGGGAAAATTTAGAGATTCTTGGCTTTTGTTTCCAGTAACAGTTCTATCCTCGTCTTGGGTATTGCCTAAATTGGCCTAAGATACATGAAGTAAGGATTTTTTTTTTAAAAAGAAGAGACTAGGAAGAGAGCAGATGCAGAAAAATAATAAGAAATTTGTATGTGTGTGTATGTGTGCATACACACATGTATGCATATATATAATGCTTTATAACATTACAAAATATTTTATATTATCATTTGATCCTAATAAACCTATGAAGGTGCTTGTCATTGGTATTAGTATCTACATTAACATGAGGACACCGAGGCTCAGAGAGATATTAAAGTTCTTGCTCATAGTCACACTGCTATATTAATGTCAGAGATGAGAATTAAACTTGGGTTTCCCGGTTCCAGGTCTAGAATTTTTTTCCATTACATCATAAAGTGGAATGATGAGAAAGATGCAAGTTTTGAGAAGTAATAATGCATTACAGACACTTGTCTTAATGCCCATACTTTTAGTTAGGTTCCTATCCCTGTCTTAGTGAAGCTTTCCAAAAGAAAAATCCTATTGAGCAATATCTTTGGGACCTTGTAAAATCCTTTCACTTTGGATTTCCATCACTTCAGTTGTAAAATGAGCTTATTTTATGGGCCTTTTAAAGTTCTGATCTTCATTATACATGGCAACAACAATACTATATGATGATCAATTCTTATGGGCATGGCTCTCTTCAACAATGAAATATCTCAAACCAGTTCCAATTATTCAGTGAAGAAAGCCATATACACCCAGAGAGAGAGATGTGAAATGTGGACCACAGCATAACATTTTCATGCTCTCTATTGATGTTTGCTTGCATTGTGTTTCCTTTCTCAGATTTTTTTCTTGTAAATATGATTTTTCTTGCACAATAATGATGTGTGGAAATATGTATACATATATTCAATTTGTCAAGTATTTTAACATAATTAACATGTAGTGGATTTCCTGCCATCTGGGGGAGGGGTGGGGACTAGGGGGGAAAAATTTGTAACGGAAAGCTTTGTAAGGGTCAGTGTTGAAGAATTACCCATACAGATGTTTTGCAAATAAAAAGTTTTAGTTTAAAAAAAAAATTAAGTTCTGATCTTGAGTTATCACAGCAGTCGTGGTGCAGAAATATCATTTATGAAATATAACCAAAATATGTTTTTTTCCTCACTACTACTTAATTGAAGATTTTCCCAGTAACATATAAAATAATTTTTACATTTATTTTAAAAACTTTGAATTCTAGATTCTCTCCCTTCTTCCCTACCCACATTTTCACCCAATTGAGAAGGCACATGTGAAGTTATGCAAAACATTTTCATAAGTCAGGTTGCAAAAGAAAACATAGATTTCCCCCCCCCAAAAAAAAACCCTTCAAGAAAAAAAGTTTAAAAAAGAATGCTTCGATTTGTATTTAGACACAATTAATTCTTTCTCTGGGAACATTAATATTTTTCATTTTAAGGCCTTCAGTCTTGGATCATTGTATTGCAAAGAATAGTAAAATCATTCACAGCTAGTCATCCCACAATATTGCTATTACTTTGTACACAGCACATTTCACTTTACTTGAACTCATGAAGGATTTTGAAGGTTTTCCTGAGAGCATCTTGCTCATCATAAAATTTAACTTTGATAAAACTTAGGACTTGATAATTCTAATAGTGCTAAGGCTTTCAAATAGACCAAAAAGAGAAGTATCTCCCTTTCCTGAGATTGCAATGTATTGGGAGGGGAGGGAAGAGCTCTGTATAGTACACCAAATAATGTTATCTGCAAATTGAGAAGGGAGGGAAAAAAGGATGTCTCAATTGCTTCAGGATTAGGGTGACTTTTACAGAGTCATTCACAGGAAGCTCAGCCTGCAGAATTGGCAGAAAAGAGACTCAAAACTAATTGAGGAACTAGAACTATTAACAAATGTTGCATTTCAACATGCTGGCTTCAACTGTCAAAGAAGGAAAACTGGAGTTGAGTGGGGGATGGGAGTAGAAATCATTCTAGACCAATGGATGCAAGAGGCAGAAAGAAGATAGAATTCTGGGTTTTAGGGCTTGAGGGGACTTCAAGAAAGCAATTAATCCAAACTTCTAATTTTACAGATGAGAAAACATTTAGATTAAGGAAGTATATTAGTGACTCTCACATGAAAAGAAGTTTTAGAAGCAGTTGTTTGCATATGTAATATAAAACAGCCAATACCTTTTAAAAGTCCTTAACAGTAGTATTGTCACTTGTCTTGTGATAATACATCTCCTGTGCTTCAGCTTCTGTTTGCAATAGCCTTTTACTTTAATTATTGCACTTTACCCTTTTTTCTTATAAACTTGAATCAGTTCTATAATATATAATATCCTAGAAAAGAGATTTGCAAAGATTTTTTTCTCCAGTTACTTGTATTTCTGATTTTAGTTGCATTAATTTTGTTTGTGTAAAACTTTTTATCTATTCAAAATTGCCCATCTTAGGTTCATGACACTATTTATTGTTTGGTCACTAACTCTTCCCCTATTCAAAGATCTTACAGGTAGTTTCTTCCTTGTTCCTCTAGTATGTTTATGATGTCACCCTTTTTGCCTGAATTATGTTCCCATTAGGAGCTTGACCTGGGATCTCCTATTGACCAGTCAATGAGAGTCTGAGTGGTTTTGATTTAAGGCATGGTGCTTAAGAAAGAAATCTAGCCAGTGAACCCCAAGATGTCTTGGGAGGGTTCAGATGTACAAAAGAACAAAAATTAAGAGCATCTGTAGGTAAGAGTATAATATCCTATGTGCACAGAGGGAAAGATGGGAAGGAGAAAAGGAATGATAAAAATAAGAAAGAAAGGCGTGAGGGAAAGAGAAGGAAGGCAGAGAGGGAGGGAAGGAGGAAGAAAGGAAAGGAAGAAGGAAGGGAGGGAGGGAAGAGGGGAATGAGTTTCCCAACAAACTTGTTACAGTTGGAGGCAGCTCTTCCCACAGAAGTTGTTTATCCTTGTATTCTCAGAGAGGGCCAATACATCAGGGAGATGATGCCATGACATACAAAAGTCATTATTTGGGTTCTAGTTGACTCAGAGTAGATTTAAATAGCAATCATTTCTTTTTTGGCCAGAAACCCTGAGGGTCTTACCCTCCCAGCTTTATTTATTTAGACTTTTTTTTTTTTTTGATTTGGTAAAAAAGGCCATTTTTTTCTTTAATTTCTACCTAACCTTAAAAAAAAAAAGGGTTTGAATTTTTAAAAATTTGTTTTTTTTTAAAACATTTTATCTTAAAAAAAAAAAAAAAAAAAAAAGCTTAAAAAAATCTCCCATTACATCCAGGGCCAGTCTTCCTGATCTATAATATGGTCACCAGATATAGATGGGGAAAGTGAGGCAGATAACCTTGTGTAGCATTAAATCCAGTTTAATTTTACTTAAATCCTCTCCCTCACTTAAATCCATTTGCCTGTCCTCCTCCTATTTGAGAACGAAGGGCAAACAACAATGTCCTCATTTGAATTTTACCTTGTGATTCATTGTGAGACTGGTTTCTTCATAATTTCTGCCAATCTAATTTCCAGTTTTCCATTCCTTTTTGTTGAATAGTGAGCTCTTGCTATAGGAGGAATAAACTAGATGGTGTAATGGCTAGAGGACTATGTCTGGAGTCTGGAGTTCCTGAGTTCAAATTTAACCTTAGACACTTACTAGCTCTGTGATTCTGGGCTAACCTCAATATCACCAGTTGTTAAAGCAGGAAAAATAATAGCATCTTACCTGCATGAATTGTTATGAGGACCAAATAAGATAATATTTATAAAGTACTTTACTCATTATCTTACCCTTTCCCAGGAACTGAGATCTTTGGGTTTACCAACCTAAGCTACTGCACTCTTTAACTTCTATATATTGTGTATCTAGTGTTTCACTGATTAGCCTTTCCATTTTTAAACAATACCAAATTGGTTTTTTTTATTACAACTTTGTAGTATAGTTTGAGATACTGGGTTCCCTTTCTTTCAACTTTCTTTCATTAATTCTCTTGATATTCTTGACCTTTTTTCCTGAAGATGAATTTACTTATTGTTTAGTCCAACAAATAAATTAATTTATGTAACATTATAATTTTGATTGTATTGTCTTGGCCTACCTATGAGTTACCACTGTTTTTTCAGTTATTTAGGAAAAATATTTTGACAAAATATAATACTCATTGCTTTTTCAAAAAAGAAAAACACTAGAAAGCATAGGAGTAAATGGATCTTTCCATAATATGATAATAGATCTATGTGAAAACAAAAGCTAATATTACCTATAATGGAAATAAATTACAGGCTTTTTATTTTTAATAAGGGTTTTATATAATAAGGGATAATCAAGGATAAAGCAAAGATACCCATTATCATCATTATTACTATTCAATTAATTCCAGAAATGTTAGGGAAATAAGATTAGAAAAAGAATTGAAAGAATAAGCATTAGCAAAGAGGAAATAAAATTATTTCTGTTTGTAGAAGATATGATAATTTATATAGAGAACTATAGGCAATTAAAATTTAAAAAAACTAATAAAAATTCAATAAAATTTCAGCATATAAAGCCCACACAAATCATAAGTATTTCTGTATATTAATTGTATATTTATTTTATATTCTATATATTAATACATCAAAATATATTACTAACTGAATCCAGGAGGAAGAGATACAATGAAAAATTCCATTTAAATTAACTACATGAAAACAACACTCTTTAAATAAAGACAGATCTCAAAACTGTCATCAACAAAAAGGAGAAAGACCAGTTCAATACATTGGCCATGAAATTTTAAAAGCTTGAAAATAGATTTAAAACTTCCAATTAAACACCAAACTAGAAATCCTGGAAATCTAAGCAATGATTAACAGAACTAAAAAGAAAAAAAAATTAAATGCAAAATATTATATATTTTGATTAAAAAGAAAACCAAATTAACAATATCACAAATGAAAAAGTTGAACTCACAACCAAAGAAAAAAAGAAATCATTAGTAACTCTTTCATCCAATTACATGCCAATAAACAGACAATATAACAGAAATAATAATAATATTTATGTAGTACTATATGACAGATAGTGTGCTATTTGCTTTACAAGCATTATTTCATTTTATTCTCATGACAACCTTGAAAAATAAGTGTTTATTTCTATCCCAGTTTTACAGTTGAGGAATGTGAATAGAATTTAAATGACTTGTCCAAAGTCATATATCTACTAAGAATCTAAGATCAGATTCTTGAAGTTTGATTAGAACTCAGGTTTTCCTGCCTGCAGACCCCAGTAATCTTAATACTTAGCTAGTCAAGAAATAAATGAATATTTGCAATATTAAAAACTATATTTAAAAAATAAGAAATAGAATTTAGAAAATTTAGAAAAGAAATTGAACATATCATAAATCGTATGGCATTAGATTGTAAGTTCCTTGAGGGCAGGGCCATCTTTCTTTTATTTGTATCTCCACCTCTAAGCACAATGTCTGGCACATAGAAGGTATTTAATAGATGTTTATTGTGTTATGTAAATACCCTAAGGAAAAACCACAACCTTATGACCAGATGAATTTATAACCTAATTCTGTCAAACAATTAATTCCCATTTTACATAAACTGGTTGGGGAAAAAAAATGAGAAAAGAGTCCTTGGACTCTCTGCCCCCTGGAGGAATGGATGGCAGAGATGGGAGCTTCAGGCTTTTTTGCCTTTCTGTTTTCACAGCTAGTTTTGGTATTTTCTGAGTTTTGGGAATTCCCAAGGTGTAAGGTCCAGGGAAAGATATGATCCTTGCTCTCCTGGTTTGTGCCATGGTCCTTACTCAGGAAGGGTACTTGTTCCCTTGATGCTAGATCTCCTCTTTCTATCCTGGAACTGCAACCTGTAATTAAGGCCCCTATTCTCAGCCTGGAACTGGGTCCTTGCTGCTTTGTGATTGCAAGCAGTCCTTGCTGTTTTGAAACTGCCACCCAGAGCTGGAGAATGGGCAGTTGACTTTGTCAGTCAGTGTCCTGTGTTGTGCCTGCCTCCTGCAGTCTCTTTTTGACCATTGTCCATTCCTTTACTGACTCTGGGCTGAGAGTACCTGAAACTACTGTTGCTGCAGCTTCCAAGGCCTACAGCTGGTGTTGCCACCACATGGACCTTGAGCTAGTTCCTACTCCAGAGTCACTGACCTTTCCTTCTGACCTTCTAAATTGTCTTGGGCTGGGAAACTGTTTCATCCTTTTTGTTGGCTGTCTAACTCCAGAATTGGAGTTTACATGCTCTTAAAGTTGTTCAGGGGAAAATATTGAGAGTTCAGCTAGGAGATTATTGCATTAGGCCAAGTGACAGATTATCAGGGCCTAAAGTTAGACCTGTGAGAAGTGGGTGGATGTAGGAGATACTGTGGAAGTTTAAGCAATAAAACTTTACACTTAATTGGCTTGTGTAACAAGAGTAAGTCACTTAGCTTCTTAGTGCTCTAGGTAATTCTCGAAGATTAATAAGTTGCATAAAAGGTTACATGTATTAATGATTTCCCTCAACTGGGAATTGCCTTTCTTTAACAGTGAAATCACAGGTGTTATTGCTTTAAAATTTTTTTTCTCCAGTTATATGTAAAGACAATTTTTAACATTCATTTAAAATTTTATTTGAAGGCTTGAACATACTTAACCTATTTCAGATTGCTTGCTTTCTTGGTACAGGGAAAAATTTTTGGAACAAAAAGTCTTATAAAATGAATGTTGAACACTATTTTTACATGTATTTGGAAAAATAAAATAGTACTGAGAAAAAAATTTTTGAATTTCAAATTTTATCTCTTCCTCCCTCCCCTCCCACTCCACAGAGATGGTAAACAATTTGAAAAAAGTTATACATGTTCAGTCATGTGAAAGATATTGCCATATTAGTCAGTTGTAAAAAGAAGACATAGACCCAAAGGAAAACACACACACACACACACACACACACACACACACACACACACACACACTCACAAATATAGAAAGTGAAAAACAGAATGCTTCAATCTGCATTTAGACACCATCAGTTCTTTCTCTGGAGGCAGATAATATTTTTCATCATGAGTTCAGGTATCATCTCTAACACATGCACACATATATACACTCTGTCTCTCTTGTCTCTGTCTCTGTCTCTGTGCCTCCCTCCTTTTTCCCCTCTCTCCCTCCCTCCTTCCTTCCCTTTATTTTTATCTGTCTGTCCCTTTACTTTCCTCCCATTTCTCTCGCTCTCTCTCTGTCTCTCTTGTCTCTCTCTCTTTCTCATTTCTCTTTGTATCTCTCTCTGTCTCTGCTGTCTCTTTCTGTCTCTCTTTTTTCTCCCTCTCTTCTTCTTCCTGCCTCCTTCCTTCCCTTTATTTTTATCTGTCCTTCCTCCCTTTCTCTCTTTCTCTGTCTGTCTGTCTTTCTCCCCTCTTTCCTTTCCCAGCACTCAAACAAGAAAATATAGTCTGTCAAAATTCTATCACAGTATACATTTTTAAAGACACAGGCAATTAAGCATGATATTCTTCGAGAGCAAAACTTTATGCTTTTGAAGACAAATTAGCCCATAAGATAAAAATGGGCTCAATACTCAAGGGACAGATTTACTTAGGCGATTTGAAATAATGCTACAGAAGTAGACGAAAGTCATTTCAAAATCACAAGGTTCCAACGTCATTCTTAAAGCTTGAGAAGTATTTCTTTAAAGTCATATCCACCATCTAACTATCTTATCTGTAATAATTCTTAGTCCTGATAATAAAACCCCTTCTTTGGAGGTATATTTCCATAAGAGATTTTTTTTTTCATGTCTTCTGGTTGTTAGTTCACTCTTCATTATTAAGTTTCACAGGGAGGAAATGAACACTTTTAAAAAGGATGATAACTTTTTTCTCCAGTATAACTGAGAAGTGTAGAGAGATGGAAATTGTTTTGAGAAAAACAACCCTCACTTCCTTTGAACAGGTTTCAAATGTATTTTTTTGCCGTTGCTTCAGCTCTTTTGTAATTGTCTTGACCTACTTTCTTAGAAGCTGGGTTGGTTTAGAATTAACTTTGCATTTTACCTAAATTATAACTGAGTGTGTGTGTGTGACATACTTTTGGTATGAGTAATCATCAAAGTGTAAACAACACGTGTAATTTACATTTTATATATTATATACCATGTGATTTAGAGTAGCACCTAAGAACAAATAGTACTTTTGAGGTAACAGGAAGTAAAGTCAAGATGACCTGAATTCAAACCCAGTCTCAGATACTTTTTAGCTGAGCAATTCATTTAGTCTTGGTCTACCTGAGTTTGTAAAGGGGAGATAATAAGAATTACCTATCTTCTCAGATTGTTATGAAGATCTGTGAGATAATATTCATAAATGACTTTGAAAATATGAAAGTGCCATATATTTAAAATATTTCTGAGAAGTGTATGTAATATGACTGTATAATGATTGATAGGCTGGATAGAGGAAAAAACCTCTTTAATAGTCATACCACATATATGGGAGTGGAGGAGAAAATTCACATGGTTTGTATTTGATATATAGCTTCTTGATTTTCTGTTAAAGTAGCAGTCTATTTGAGCCATGACAAATTGTGGGATAAAAATGACAGCTGAGAATTTTAAAATATGTCTGAAATATTTAGATGTTATAAATAGTCTTATTGTTATGTGAAATCATAAGTTTTGTGATCCATTTTGAGTTATTATTATGCTATATGTATTTAAATGGAAATTTATATTTTATTTCAAGTAGGTATAGCTTTTGAAATTCTAAATACTGCTGTTTGGTGATCATTTAAGGTTTCTAAGTAGCCAAGTACAAATTATGCTTTTGTTTGCTAGGAGAACATTATATTGGTTATTGAAGACACATCCAAATATAAGATTTAAGTAGGTACTTAAAAAGTTAATCTTTGATATGGGTTAAGGAAAAGGGATATTTTAGATTGCTGTTTTCATTGGTTTAAGAAATTCCTTTCACCATGGTAGGTGACAGCTTCTCTTTTCGTTGATTTATTTACTTATTGACCTATTCGTCCATCCATTTATTTATTTATGCCTTCACTTACCCACTTATTTGTTTTTGACATTCATTTAAAAATTTTCTTTTGTGCTCTAAATCACTGCTGATTAGAGAAATGTACATTAAGACAGCTCTGAAGTACCACTATATACCTCTCACATTGGCTAAGATGACAGGAAAAGATAATGATAAATGTTGAAGGGGATGTGGGAAAACTGGGATACTTAATTTATTGTTGATGGAGTTGTGAACTGATCCAACCATTCTGTAAAGCAATTTGAAACTGTGCTCAAAGAACTATCAAACATGCATACTCTTTGATCCAGATGTGATTCTACTGGGTCTGTATCACAAAAAAGATCTTAAAGGAGGGAAAGGGACCCACATGTGCAAAAATGTTTGTGGCAGCCTTTTTTGTAGGGGCAAGGAACTAAAACTGAGTGGACGCTCATGAGTTGGAGAATGGCTGAATAAGTTATGGTATGTGAATGTTGTGGAATATTATTGTTCTATATGAAATGATCTATCAGCAAGATGATTTCAGAAAGACCTGGAGAGACTTATATGTATTGATGCAGAGTGAAGTGAGTAGAACCAGGAGAACATTGAACATAGCAACAAGATTACATATGACAATCAACTCTGATGGACGTGGCTCTTTTCAACAATGAGGTGATTCAGGCCAGTCCCATTAGACTTGTGATAGAGCCATCTGCACCCAGAGAGAAAACTGGGGGGGCTGAATGTGGATCACAATATAGTATTTTCAACTTTTTTTTTGTTGTTACTTTTTTTTCTTTTTCATTTTTTTTCATTTTTGATCTGATTTTTCTTGTGCAGCATGATAAATGTGGAAATACATATAGAAGAATTGCACATGTTTAGCATATATTGGCCTTGCTGTCTAGGGGAGGGAGAAAAATTTGTAACACAAGATTTTGCAAGGGTGAATGCTGAAAATTCTTTGCATGTATTTGGAAAATAAAAAGCTATTACTGAAAATTTAAAAAAAAATTCTTTTGAGTTCTAAATTCTTTCCCCTTCATGTGTCTCTCACCTACCCATTGAGAAAGCAAGAAATATATCAGTTACACATATGAAGTCAGCAAAACTTATTTTCATATTTGCCATGTTAAAAAAAGCAAAAAATAGGGAAAAAATATGCTTCAGTGTACACTCAAGAGAATTTCATCATGGGTCATTTAGAATTGTTTTAAATCAGAGATCTCTACAGAGATCTGTCAGAATTGTATAGCTAAATCTTTCACAGGTGATCATCATAATATTGCTGTAACTGTGCACAATATTCTCTTGGGATCTGCTCACTTCATTTTGTTGTTTTTAGCTGTGTTTCGTGGTTTGCTATTTCCTTCTCCAGCTCATTTTATAGATGATAAAACTGAGGCAAATGGGGTTAAGTGTTTTGCCCAGAGTCACACATCTAGGAAGTATCTGAGGTCATATTTGAACTCAGAAAAATAAGTATTCCTGATTCCAGGCATGGCTCAGTTTATATAAGTCTCCCAAAGTTTTTTTGAAACCACCTGCTTGTCATTTCTTATAACTCAGTAGTATTGCATCATAATCATATAACATAATTTTTGTTCAGTCATCCCCCTTTTGATAGGTATGCCCTCAATTTCCAATTCTTTGCCAACACAAAAAGAGCAATAAATGTTTTTGGAAAAATAGATCCTATTCTCTTTTCTTTGATCTCTAAGTGCCTACTATGAGCCAATCGTAATAATCCCCAGATGTGAATCCAGGTCCTTTCTAACTCTGAAGCCATCCCTTAAATGACAGTGAGATTAAATAGAATTTTTATTTAAAGAAGAAATTCCTCCCAAAAGAAACTTCCCCATTCCCCCCCCCAGTAGAATATTTTCTTTTCTGTAGAAATCCCTTCTCAAATACATTTTTTAAATTATTAAAGCTTTTTATTTTCAAAACATATGCATAAATAATTTTCTTTTTTTAAATTATTAAAACTTTTTATTTGTAAAACATATGTATGGGTAATTCTTCAACATTAACCCTTACAAAGCTTTCTGTTACAATTTTTTCCCCCCTACTCCCCATCCCTCCCCTAGATGGCAGGAAATCCACTAATTGTTAATTATGTTAAAATACTTGACAAATCGAATATATGTATACATATTTCCACACTTATCATTGTTGTGCAAGAAAAATCTTATCTATAAGAAAGAAAAATCAGAGAAATGTAACACAATGCAAGCAAACATCAATGGAGAGCATGAGAATGTTATGTTGTGGTCCACATTTCACATCCCTCTCTGAGTGTATATGGCTTCCTTCATCACTGAACAATTGGAACTGGTTTGAAACATTTCATTGTTGAAGAGAGCCATGTCCATCAGAATTGATCGTCATATAGTATTGTTGTTGCTGTGTATAATGATCTCCTGGTGCTGCTCATTTCACTCAGCATCAGTTCATGCAAGTCTCTCCAGGCCTCTCTGAAATCATCCTGCTGGTCGTTTCTTACAGAACAATAATATTCCATAACATTCATATACCATAATTTATTCAGCCATTCTCCAATTGATGGGCATCCATTCAGTTTCCAGTTTCTAGCCACTACAAAAAGGGCTGCCACAAACATTCTTGCACATGTGGGGCCCTTTGCTTCCTTTATGATTTCTTTGGGATATAAGCCCAATAGAAATGCTGCTGGGTCAGAAGGCATGCAGTGTTTCATAACTTTTTGAGCATAGTTCCAAATTGCTCTCCAGAATGGTTGGATCTGTTCACAGTTCCACCAACAATGTATCAGTGTCCCAGCTTTCCCACATCCCCTCCAACATTTGTCATTATCTTTTCCTGTCATTTTAGCCAATCTGACAGGTGTGTAGTGGTATCTCAGAGTTGTCTTAATTTGCATTTCTCTGATCAATAGTGATTTGGAGCACCTTTTCGTATGACTACAAATAGTTTTAATTTCATCATCTCAAAATTGTCTGTTCATATCCTTCCTTCTCAAATACATGGTTCTGTGATTTTGGACAAATCATTTAAACTCTTTGCTTCAGCTTTCCCCTCTGTAAAATGAGGGGGTTGGACTTCTGGTCCCTTCCAGCTTCGAATTTATAATCTTTTATATTATATTTTAGGCTCCCTTATTGACTGCTTAGTTAAAAGAGAAATATGACAAGAAGAAATATAGGGCAACAATTTCAGTTCCATGCAAAGCACAGAATATGATAGGAACATTTTGCCATGTTTATGATCTATAGTGAAGAAAAGAAGGAAAGCTTTTCGGACAAATTAAAAGAGATTTTCTATGGAACCCCATACTTATGTCTGAGTGACTCAGTTTCCTCATACTTATGTCTGAGTGACTCAGTTTCCTATGAGAGATGGAAATCTATGTCTTTGCTGACTTGTCTGTTTACCCCAAATCTGTATTTTCCTCCCCCTCTTTTTTATCCCTTTAAATTGCAATATTATAACCTAAAGTACAAATAAGAAAGAGAATCAAGAATATTCTGATTTTACTCAATCTTTTAACAATTTTCATATAGTTCTGAGAACCATTTCCTTCTGTGTTTCTACCCATTACAAGGCCCATATTTTTTTTTATTTGACCATGATCATTTATCTTTTATTAGTTGAAAGAATGCTTCTTCCAGTTATCCAGATAATTTCAAGATATACTATCTGATTTGAGGTAGCATCTGAAAGAAAATTCTACCATTGTTCCTATCGAGGCATCCAGGTGGCACAGAAGATGGAGCTATGGATTTGGAATCAGGAATACTTGAGTTCAAATACAATTTTAGATACTAGCAGTGTGATGCTGGGCAAGTCACTTAGACTCTGCCTAAATTGTGAGAATCAAATGAGATAATCTTTGTAAAACATTTTGCAAATCTTTCTTTTCTTTTTTTTTTCTGAGGCAGTTGGGGTCAAGTGACTTAACCGGAGTCATACATCTAGTGTTAAGTATGTTTTATTTTTCCAAATACACGTAGAAATAGTTTTTGATATTCATTTTTGTAAGACTTTTGTGTTTTGTGTCTTTCCCCAAAATCATAAGCAATTTGATATAGCTTAAACAGGTGCAATCCCATTAAACATATTTCCATGTTTGTCATTTTGTGCAAAAAACAAATCGGACCAAAAGGAAAAAAAATAAGAAACAAAAAGCAAACAGGCAAAAAAAAGTTGAAAATTCTTTGCTTTGACCCACATCCATAGTTCTCTTTCTGGATATGGATGGCATTTTCTGTCCCAAGTCTATTGGTATTGTTTTGAATTACAACGTTGTTGAAAAGAGCCAAATCCATCACATTTTATCATCATTTATTATTTTATGTTTATCATCAATTTACTGTTACTGGGTACAATGTTCTCTTGGTTCTGCTGCTTACTTCACTAAATTTCAGTTCATGTGTTTCCAGGCTTTCCTGAAATCATCTCGCTCATCATTTATTAAAGAACAGTAATATTCCATTACATTCAGATACCCTAACTTACCCAACCACTCCCAAACTGATGGGCTTTCACTCAATTTCCAATTCCTTGCCCCCACAAAGAAGGCTGCCACAAACATTTTTGGACATATGGGTCCTTTCCCCTCTTTTATGATCTCTTTGGGATACAGTCTCAGTAGTGACACTGCTGGATCAAAGGGTATACACAGTTTTATAGCCCTTTGGGCATAGGAACTCAAAATCTTATGAAAATGAATGTTAAAAACTATCTTTATATGTAATTGGAAAAAATAAAATGCTTTTTACAAAAAAAAA
>JAJPUD010000007.1:1087405-1120827 GCA_023553655.1 Myrmecobius fasciatus | reverse complement strand
TGTAATTGTTATTATATAAACTTTTCTTCTGATTCTCCTTATTGCACTGTAAATCAATTCATACAAATTTTCCCATTTCCTTGAAATAATTTTTTCATTTCTCACAGCAAAAATAGCATTCTATTACATTTATATTTCTCAGTTTGTTCAGTCATTTCCCAGTTGTTATGCATTCCCTAATTTCCATTTCTTTGCCACTTCAAAAAGCTGCTTTAGTTTTATACAAGTGAGACTTTTTCCTCTTTCAGGTTTAGTATTAAATTTAATGATAGTGGATAGTGGATAGAAAGCCCTGGTGTGCTATGGTCCATGGGGACACAAAGAATCCGACATAATTGAATGATTGAATGATAATATTAAATTTAATATATGCTTTAAAACAAAACGTATATAAGTGATTCATGGTTTCACATACAGTCCTACTTTTGCTCTTTATATATAATGGTTTATGTTTGTATTTGTCAAGTTCAAAATAAAAAAAAGTTATATAATTATATATTTATAACTATAGGCATATACATCCATAGATACATACATACACATATATGGAACAGAGATGTAATCAGGAGTGGATATACCCAGTAGGAAGCAATTGATATAAAATATCTGTTTGCAGTAAATAAATAGCAGATGTCTAGAGGTGAGCAGACCCAGCAAAGATCATCAATAGAGTGACATCAGCAGAAAACGTTGACAGCTTTGTACCTTAAGAGACATGAGTTGCCCTTCCCTGTGTGTGCCCCATGTGTAGATACCTCTACTCCATAGTTTCTCTTCAATTCCTCTGCTTTTAGTAATAGTGTGGGAATGTTTATAAAACTGCAGGTTTATAGGGGAACATTCCATTATTACTATTATTATATTGCTTCTTAATTAAAATATGTCATGGAGTGGCTCTTTTCAATAGCAAGGTGATTTAGGATAGGTCTAATGGTCTTGTGATGGACAGAACCATCTGTACCCAGAGAGAGGACTGTGGGAACTGAGTGTGGTTCATAACATAGCATTTTTACATTTTTTGTTGTTGTTTGTTTCGATTTTGTTTTTTTCCCTCATTTTTTCCCTTTTTGATCTGATTTTTCTTGTGCAGCATAATTATGGAGGTGTGTATAGAAGAAATGCACATATTTAATAAATTTTGGATTGTTTGCTATCTCGGAGAAGGGAGTAGGAGGAAAGGAGAGAGAAAAAATTTGGAATTCAGGGTTTTGCAAGGGTGAATGTTGAAAATGATCTGTGTATGTGTTTTGAAAATAAAAAGCTTTATTAAAAATATGTCACGGAAAAAATGAATTTTAGTCATAAAAAGTGAGAGGCAGAAGGAATTACCTATTCCATTCCCCTCATTTTGGGGAAACTGAGGCCAAGGGTGGTAGAATGAGCTACTCAAGATCCCTTTTGATTTCTGGGTTGGACCTGATACTTGTGGATATTGATTTTACTTTTTCATATGGCACATTGCCACCTTGTCAGGCTATATTCATTTCAGTCAGTCAGTAAACATTTAACAGGTGCCCACTATGTGCTAGCCTTTGTGCTGAAGTTCTGGCATATGAAAAAGAAAGAGACTCTGCCCTCAAGGAGTTTACAATCTAATATTGGAAAACCTCATGTAAAAGGAAGGAAACTGAAGGGGGGCACTATGTGGTGGGGGAAGAATATAGTCCAAGGAGTACAAGATATTGTTAGTCCTGCGTTCTCGAAGAGGACCATGACATCAGGGAGGTGCAAATAAATGAATCTAAATGAGGGAGGGCTGTGCAAGGTCACCTACCTCAGTTTCCCCTCCAGAGCCATCTGAGTCCAGTGGTAAGACAGATCAGGAGGACTGGAGATGGTCTTGGATGCAGTAGGAGAACTTGGCCTTTTCAACAGGTCTGACTGAAGCCCCCATTCAGTCAATGATTTAAGGCTAGTTAAGAAATGACAAAAGAATGGTCTCTGTTACCTACTTTTAAAAAAATCAGTCTGGGAGGAGAAGATTCTCAGTTTCTAGGCTAAACTGAAACAATTGCTAATTACATTTATTCTGAGCCAATCAGGGTTGAAATAATGACCAGGAGAATATTGGCCTGGAACCTATTGTAGGTCAATTAATGAAAGCCAGAGTGATTTGGTTTAAGGCTTGGTTCTAGCCCTTAAACCCCATATTGCTGTGAAATAAAAAGAAGACTGATCTAGGAATTCTCTT
This sequence comes from Myrmecobius fasciatus, assembly GCA_023553655.1. Classification (NCBI taxonomy): domain Eukaryota; kingdom Metazoa; phylum Chordata; class Mammalia; order Dasyuromorphia; family Myrmecobiidae; genus Myrmecobius; species Myrmecobius fasciatus. The sequence goes on along the minus strand of JAJPUD010000007.1, from coordinate 1,118,636 downwards.
TAAAAGGAAAGCTTTGGGAGGAGTTCTTTGCTCTTGCAATTAGAGGGATAAAGGATATTAATGAAGCCAGAGTAAATTTTGTAGTTAAAATGTTACTGTGTATATTTCAGCAAAACTCCAAGAATACATATATAGGGAAGACAGGGAATCAAGGGTTTGAGAGCATTTATCATGATAGGAAATATTGGTTTGTTCCTCCTTGGATTTGCCTTCCAGCTATTAAAATTAATATATATTGAAAATGCTGTTAAAGGAAGGATATTGGATAATAGCAAATCTAGGCAAGAGAAGTCATTATCCTGCAAACAGTAGATTAATAAATATTTAATAAGTGTTAATTAAGTATCTATCCCTTTCCATTTGAAAGCAGGAAAGAGGCAAAATAAATACTTGAGGTTCAGATCATAGTTCTAGAGAATCAAAAATGAAACATTCTTCCTCCTGACAGAGAAGTGGCATGCTCAAAATGCAGCTTGAGACACATTTTAGACTTGGTCAATGAGAGAATTTGCTTTGTTTGACTATAGATATTTATTTTGAAGGCTTTCTTCCATTTTTCTCTTTTCCTCCCATGTTTCAGAGATTTGGAAGAAGAGAAAATAAATTGTTGTTAATTGAAAAGGAAAAAAATGGATCTTTGTATTCTATATATTGTTTTCTAAGGGTTTTTTTTCTATGAAAAAAATTAGTGAATTTGTTTTTTTGGATCACATTTAATGGAATTATTATAATAAACATTGAAATTGTGTTTTAAACATGATATCTTTCCCATTAAACCTAAAATAATCCTCTTTGGAGATTGCCCCTAATCCTAGTCCTCCTTACAGCTAGTGATATTTTAGGGATTTATTAGAGGACTGTCGATAAAAATGAATGTTCTCTTATATGTTTTTACAATGGAAACCTTCACTTATTGCTAGCTTATTTTGGGGTAAGATCAATTTAGTCCATAGTGCATTACCGGTAAGTTAATTAAATGCACTAAAAAGTTGATAGTATTGGCAAAGAACCCTAAATGGAACCCCATAAAACTTCATTCATTTTCATTAATAGAATGCTTGCTGCAATTGACTACAAAATATTAATGTGTCCTTTGACGATTCAGCTACAAAGTCAAGGAGAATACAACTGCTATCACTTAAGTGCATGCTAAGGAATTAAAAAAAAAAAACAACAAACAACTGTAAAAGCCTCCTAACTTGTTTTAGTAGTTTTGAATACATTTCCAGAGTGTCTAAAAATGACTGAAAGGCAAGAGAAAAAAAAAGGGCTTAGAGCTCTCTGGCTTTGTTGTTGGCCCTTCATTCTCCAAGATGACCATGATATCAGGAAGATGATACTGAATTGGATCTGAATGAGAGAGGGCAGTGCAAAGGCAACGAACCTTACTTTTTCCTCTGGAACCATCTGGGTCCAGTGCCAGTTATAGATCAGAATGACTAAAGATGGGTATCTAGAGATGACATGGAGAACTGAGGGACACAGAAGGGTATGGTCCCAGCCCCAAATCTTCTCAAAGAATCAGAAGAATAAGGTGAGTTTCCTGCCTCATGAGAGCTGCATCTGACATGACCAGGGGCTTTATCTGGAACTGCATCATTGAGTAAAATTTTCCTTTGAGGGTGGGTTGGAGATGAAGAATAATTTTGAAAGCTTTATGTAAATGATTCGGTTTCTATATTACTACTATAGTCATTTTAAGTATGATACAGTTCCATTGCAGAGAGAGGAGGAACAGGGAGTCACTAAACATTCATTTGCCAAACTTCACATGTGTATATGTATAAGCAGTGGCAAAGAGATACTGACATTTAGCTACTCTTGCCTTAACTCAGAAACTGGGTTCCCTCCACCAGCTGCTCTCAACACCAGCCTAATACTGGGAATATCATGAAAGAGTCTGATTGTGATCTTTTTTCCCCAGGGATGGTACACTATTTATATTTTGCACTCACAATGCAAGTGGGAGAAATTTATTAAAGTATTTCTGTAGGAAGGCTGTAAAAGACCAATATTGTATTTTCTATTTTGGTTGAAGGTATGCTTCATACCATATGCTGTTTGATCAAGTCAGGGTTCCTACAAATTGGAGAAGGAGCAGAAAGCACTGGAGTGGCAGGAGCTATGGAAAGGCCTGGAGGAGTGTGGGCTATGGAGAGTGTGCAGAGGACAGAAGAAGCTTTGTTTCCTGGGCTTGGGATCAGGCCAGCCTCAGGAGGGGAGCAGAGTTAGATACTCAAAGGCAGTTGAACCATTCATCCCATCCCAGGTCCCTAACCCCCAGTCTGCCCCAGAGGGCCATGCCTGAGTGGGAGAGAAGGCCTCCCTACCTGGCTACCCTTCCCCAGACCTTGGGATTACCTGAACTAGGGGGAGAGGGGAGAAGATGGGACATCTAAAGGAAAGAGTTTTCCAGCCATCCCAAATGAACTTGATAGACCAAGGGCCCCAGAAGCTGTTAGCAAGGGGTTGGTACTCACCCTTGGGCTCCAGTAGCTTCAGAGACTCCATTCTCCCCTCCCACTTCATCCCCAAAGACCCTGAAACTCTGGGAGCACCTCATGTCAGGGCAAGGGTCTTCTCTCTTTGTCCAACTCATGGACTCCAGTTATATATATTGTCCTTTTCCCAGCTTCCCTTCTGCAAAACTTCTTCCTCTTTTTAATTTATTGGGCAAGGAGTAAATAAAAGAGGGGACAGGGGAAAGGTCCTGGGGATTGGGGACTTCCACAATAAATCATGTTGAGCTCCCAATTCCCACACTTGGAGTGGACTGAATAAAGAGAATAGCTCCAAAAAAGAAGTCTAATTTGGTTTCTTACCAAAATCTTCCCTTGATTTTTGTGAATATCCTACCTTTGACTCCCACCAGTTCAATTGAGCACCTTTACTGATGCAGCTAAAGAAACTTCTTTAATACTGGAGCTTGACTGCTAGTCCATCCTGAAAAAAATGTGGCTTAGAACCTGAAAGTTTGAGTTCTTCCTTCCTATAGAATAACACATGGAGCACAAGTAGCTGACTGCTTCTTTTTCTGGGGAAAAAACAAAACAAACCTTCCTCAAGGCTTCTCATCCATGACTGAGGTGTTGTTAGGTAAGGACAGATGAGGTAAAAGGATCAGGTAGACTATCAGGTAGTAGAAAACAAAAAGGTCAATAAAACTTTTTCTCCATAGGCTTTAGATCTGAATGATTTTATACATTATCTAGTCTAATGTTCTTTTATTATGAATGAGGAAAGAAAATCAGGTAGCTTTTTAAAAAAATCTAGTTTAAATCTACTCTGAAAATGACCTTGTTTTAAATTTTTTTATTCTGAATTTAAACACAAAATACATAAGCATTTCTATATGCACAGCAAAACATAGGAAAATGATTCTGTATGAAATTAAAGTCTCCATTTTATAACACCTGCTTTTTAAAAAAAAAGAGTAAATGCTATGCCTTACTGTCTTGCTTTCTTGTGATTCCTTCAGAACTTTCTTCTGTTAAATGCAATTTTTGGAATGTGTCAATTTTTTTAAAATATCATTATTTCTATTCTCTCTGGTTCCTTTGTCTCATCATTTTAAACCCTCATTTTAAAAACAAAAACGAGAGTATGGTAAGAGAAGGTATTGCAAAAAATGAGTATAGTCAAACAAAACAAATCCACCCTTTGGCCATGTCCAAAAATTTATATTTCTTTCTGAATCTTTTCTCCATACGTCTATTGAAGAAGTCTGCAAGGTGACTGCAGACTTCTTCAATAGCCCTATGAAGATACGTGGTTGGTTGATATTCTGATCAGAGTTAAGCCTTTCAAAGTTGTTTTTCTTTACAATATTGTTTCTATATCCTGGTTCTGCTCAATTCATTCAGAAGCAGTTTATACAACTCAAAATTCTCTTGAATAAAAGTTCTTTCTTTCTAGGTTTTTCTTGACTTATCTGAATTTCAAAGATTTTATTCACTTTGTTCTTTTAAAAAATTTTTTAAAAATTCATTAAAATCCTCTAATCCAGGAGTTGCAAATTATAGCATATAGACTAAGTCCAGCCATTGGCTGCTTTTATATGTATTTAAAAAATATATAAAAACCCTTCTTGTTTTGCTTGGTAGGCTAGTTTGCCTACTGTTCTAGTTCATTAAGGGTCCATTTTTTCCTCACTTTAGGATTATACACAGTTTTGCAGGAAGTAAGTTATTTTTGGTTATAAAGCTATTTCTTTGGCTTTTTGGAATATTGTATTCCAAGATATCTCATTTTTTTCATGCAAAAGTTCTAGATTTTGGCTGTAATATCCTGGGATTTTTCCTTTTGGCATTTTTTTTTAAATTTTTATTTTATTTGCATAACATATGTGTGGGTAATTCTTCAACAATAACCCTTACATAGCTTTCCGTTACAAATTTTTCCCCCCAACTCCCCACCCCTCCCCTAGATGGCAGGATATCCACTACATGTTAATTATGTTAAAATATTGGCAAATCGAATATATGTATACATATTTCCAAACTTATCATTGGTGTGCAAGAAAAATCTTATCTACACAAACGATATATCAGATAAAGGAAACACAATGTAAGCAAACATCAATCAAGGAGTATGAGAATGTTATGTTGTGGTCCACATTTCGCATCCCTCTCTCTGGGTGTATATGGCTTTCTTCAGTGAACAATTGGAGGTGGTTTGAAACATTTCATTGTTGAAGAGAGCCATGTCCATCAGAATTGATCATCATATAGTACTGTTGTTGCCGTGTATAATGATCTCCTGGTTCTGCTCATTTCACTCAGCATCAGTTCATGTAAGTCTCTCCAGGCCTCTCTGAAATCATCTTGCTGGTCATTTCTTACAGAACAATAATATTCCATAACATTCATATACCATAATTTATTCAGCCATTCTCCAATTGAAGGGCATCTATTCAATTTCCAGTTTCTAGCCACTACAAAAAGGGCTGCCTTTTGGCATTTTTTTTTCAGAAGATGATTGATACTTTCTATCTTTATTTTGCCCTCTAGTTCTGATAGATCTGGGCCATTTTCATTTATGATTTCTTTCTTTTTTTTTTTTTTTTTCTTTTTTGCTGAGGCAGTTGGGATTAAGTGACTTGCCCAAGGTCATACAGCTAGGATGTGTTAAGTGTCTGAGGCCAGATTTGTCATTTATGATTTCTTGAAATACGTTGTTATTGTTGTTTTTCTAAATCTAAATGGTTTTCAGGGAGTTCTGTGATTATTAAATTATCTCCACTTGATGTATTTTCCAGATCAGTATTTTTTAAAAAAATTATAGATAAATTTATAGTCAATGGATAAGCATTTATTAAATGTCTACTATGTAACAGGCACTATGCTAAGGCCTTGGGTATTCAAAGAAAGACAAAAAGATGGTTCTTGCCCTTAAGAAGCTTATAGCCTAATAAGGTAGCCACCACACAAACAATTATGCACAAATATGCTATATATAAGATTATATATTTTTCCTTTTCCTCTTTTGAATCTTTTAATTTCTGTCCTAATACATTTTTTGCTGTCTTATAGATGTATTTTTGGTCTTTTCTGATTTTCAGGGAATCTTTTTCTTGGGCAAAGTTTACCACTTTTTCTTCTAAGCTATTATTCTCCTTCAAGATATTTTGCTCTAGACCTGGAAAAGTGTTATTAAATGTCTTGAGAACAGTGCATCTATCTATGTGGTGAGAACTCTTGTTTTTTGTTGTGGATCAGTTTGCATCCAGTACTAACTTCTATAAATTAATATCCTGCACCTGCTTCTTCCTTCCTTTTCTCAGTGGTAACATTTTATATATCACCCTGATTGCTCAACTTGTCATCTTCCCCTTTCCCCATTTCCCTCCAAATGCGGCTATGATTTTAAAAGTCTCTATTTAACCAGAAGGTTACATTTAAATATCAGTTTGTTTTCCATGTAACTATATATTAGTCCTTAAAAATGTTCAATATTTGTTAAAAAAAATCATTTCTGTTTAGAATTCAGAGATGTAGAAATAAATTTTGCCATGTTATAAATAACATTTTTCATAGCATTCTCTCATTTTTCCTTTTTGAGAGGCGCTAAGCCTACCTTTTAATGCTATGTTTTTCAAGCAGATCTTTGTGAAATGGTATATACAAAAAATCTTTTAAAAAGCTGTGATAAACCAAGACATCATTTTAAAAAAAACTATATAATTATTTAATTCATTTCAACAAATGTTTAGTAATACCCTACCATATGAAAACACTAGCTGCCAGGGACATACACTGAGACAAAAATTAAGTACTTAAATAACAACTAAGTGTCATAAGGCTGGATGTTGTTGGGATTTCTAGATTAAACTTTATATTTTTTTTCTAGTGACTTGCCATTTTAATTAGAAATATTGACCAGAATATCTTTATATTACAATGCCAGTTCTCTTAATAGAAGAGAATGATATCCATTTTTTTATCTCTTTCAGTTTGCTTGGCATTGATTTTAATAATTTACTATTGTAAGAGTTCCTTGGTCATTTTTCCTCATTTGCCCAGTTTCCAAAATTCAAAAGAAGTCAGCATTTATTTGCTAATATTGCATAGCATAGTTATGTATGTTGGTAATCTATAGATTAAATTTTAACTGTTTCATAATGTTTAAGCTTATGAACTAATTTGAGATCAAAGGATCTTACGTTAGAATGGGACTCCAAAGGCCTCATCCAATTCCTCCTCTTCTCATCCTACCCCCAGCCTGTTTTGCTATTTTAAAAAAATATTTTGGAGCAGCTAGTTGCTGCTGTGGATAAAGCACCAGTCCTGAAGGCAGGAGAACCTGAGTACAAATGTGACCTCAGACACTTAACACTTCCTATCTGTGTGACCCTGGGCAAGTCACTTAATCCCAATTGCCTTAGCAAAATATATATAGCGATAGATAGATAGATAGTGTCGTCTTCTATTTTTATGTTGCACTAATTTTCCCATTTACCTTCTCCATTGAATGCAGCTAAATAGGATAGCAAATTAGAGTGCTGGGCTTGGAGCCAGGAAGATTCATTTTCCTGAGTTCAAATCCAGCTTCAGACACAGAATGGCTGTGTGATCCTGGGCAAGTCATTTAACCCCATTTTCCTTAATTTTCTCTTCTGTAAAATGAACTAGAGAAGGAAACAGCACACCACTCCAGTATCTTTGCCAAGAAAACCCCCAAAAGGATAAAAGAGTCAAACACAATTGAACAACACAAATCTTTGAATTCTTCCTTGCAACAACAACAAAAAAATAAAACAAAACTTTGGCATGTATTCAGCATTCCTAATCTCTTTCTCTATGGTTCCTCCTCCAACCTTTCCCACACATCCAATTTTTTACTAAGAGATTCTCAGGTAGAAATATGTTTTCAAGAACAAGTACCTCTCCCCCATTTTCCATAGAGAAGAAATGATTTTTCCATAGTTGGTCGTCAAATACAAGTTGTTGCCTTTCTCTCGAAATCTAGGTTTCTTTTGTTATACTCCTAGTGTTACATACATTCCAGGACACATGAGCATCATCCTATGGATTTATGTTAATTTAACTGTCAACAAAATAAAACTATTGTAGTAAACATTGGGGTGAAGGTGGAGGTTAATACCTGATAGCACAGGACTGTCAACTGGATGGCACTTGATTCTAATCTGTGAGTGACCAGAGCCAAACAAAGCAGGGACAAGAGAGTCAAAAATCAAACAGAAGTTTAATTTCAAAATGAGGGAAATGGCTAGTAAGCAAAGACACATGGACTGGAGCCCTACCCCTAGTGGGGAGGACTGAAGCAGTGTGGGGAGATCTTACCTATGGCTATGCAGTGAGCTGTACCCCTGAAAATGATGGGTAACAGCTGTAATGTAACAAGTTTGATTCATAGTAGGGCTTCATGACCAGAAACAATTCTGGGATTTTTCTGTGACTGAGATCATCCAGAGGATGAGTGCAAAGGATTGTGGTTATGCTAAGCTCAGGGCACAGCTTGCTTGCTGGACCTTTGCTCTGGAAAAGTTATCTCCTAATATCTTGACATTTCCCAGTTTTGACCAAAGGGAGGGGGTCTAAAAGAACTGCTACCCTTATGGCCAGTAAAGGAAAGGCAAGTATAAAGCAAGATGCCCCATGAGAGGCCACTTGGGTCAGGACATGATGTTGACTAAGGGAGTTAGTTCCTTGATGAGTTCTAATAGGGAAGTTTGTCCTAGGCTATCATGGCTAGCTATTGTTTGCTTGCAAGCAGAAAAGAGAGGTGGGGTTTACAAAAAAATGAAGAGGGAGAAAATGCCAGCACATTCTTGAATCAGGGCCTTGGTGGTTGGGCATATAACAAAAGGGAAGAGGAAAAAAACCCCTAGGACAGTAAATTCAGCTCTTGTTTGAAATCTTGGGACAGCTGCCTCATCTCGATGTTAGCTGCTTTTGGGTCTGTAATACATGAACCTTGAAGTCCCTTGTGGGGTCTGCTGTTAACTGAAGAGCAAGGGTTTTCTTCATATCATCCAGGAGTCCACACCTACAAGTTTGGCAGCAGTGAGATAGTTAGAAGGGTCTAGTAGGAATTCTTAGAGAACATGCCTTGGATGAATCTTTGAATCTGAGTTTTTGGTCAGCGTAATATAGGTCCGTAGATAAGAGTTTCTAAACAGCACATAGGGATAGTTCAGTTTCTAATCTGTCCAGGGCAAGTTTCAAACAATGCAGTAAAGTTTTTTTTCCTCAGAATTCCCATAAATTCATAATTACATGAAGTGAGGTACAAGTTATACTACTCAGAGAACTCACAATGGACTATTTCATTTACTTAGGAAACTTTCACATCATATATTTATCTTATTATTTTGTCAAGTCATTTTCCCCTTAGGAGGATATTATCTCTATATTATATATGTCACCAGGGTAACCAAGAAAACTTAGACATGCAAACCAGTACAACAATTACCACCAATGTTAACTAACTTCAAATTTCTTTGTATCCTAGCAGCCCATACTTGGATATCCATTTAATCAGTACTTTTTGAGTCCCAGGTGTTTCATGTAGTTATAAAACTCTAGATATCTTTTCTAGGACAATATGATTATTCTCATATTAGTTCCCTGCTTCTGTGGTTCCAGATCTACAGGTTCCTAGATCATTCTGCTAGTAATATAATTTAAATTTGGTTCTTCATTGCACATGTTTAAAATATATTGGATCACTTGCCAATAGGAAGGGGGTGGGGATAAAGGAGGGAAAAAATTAGAAAATAGGGTTTTGTAGGGGTCAATATCAAAAATTATCCATGTATATATTTTGAAAATAAAAAGCTATAATTAAAATAAATAAATTTGATTCTTCAATTTTGAAACTTTAGAGAATTTCATCTTATATACCATTTATTGTTATATATCATCCTATACCTGATAGAAGAATCTTTTAAAAATTTATGAGGTTCCAACTTTAAAATGAATTCTATTGTCTTTTAAAGTTACTAGATACTTTAAAATAATTTTGTTGTTTTACCATTATCAATACAATTTATGTAGAAAAATCTTATCCAGTTTTGAGAACTTATTACTAAAAATATTCAAAACCTGAATTTCCATGACAGATAACTTTGGAAACATATATATATGTATATATGTATATATATACATATATATATGTATATAGTTCTTAGAGAAAAGTCTGATCCTGTTGTTTTCACAAAATTTACTGTTCCATTTACTTAGGAAACTTTCATATCACATATTCATCTTATTATGTTGTCAAATCATTTTCTTCTTAGAAGGATATCATCTCTGTATTATAATTTGTTTCTGTTTGTATCTGTTATCATAATTCAGAAATATTACAATTTCAATCTATTATTTAATGTTTATTATTATGCATAAAAACTTCTTGATTGTAGAAATTTGTTATAAAATGTCATAACAATGTCATATATCATAAATGAAGAAAAAAAATACTCTCTTAGCTCTGTTTTATTCCAGGTATGAGTCATATCTGACTGCCAGTCTTGTAGTCACAATATATTAAAAGGAAGGCTCAGAATTAATCGGGTGGGAACTGAAAGACTTAAAAACTCTGATCAATGAAATAAATAGCCACCATCCCAGAATACCAATGCAGTAGAATGGTTCTGACACATTGAGGATGGATTCAAGATACATGGCTGATGTAGGAATTTGCTTTGCTTAAGTAAAAACTATATACATATATATTTAAATATTAGCTTTTTACTTTTAAAATATATGCAAAGATAGTTTTCAACATTCAACCTTGCAAAACTTTGTGTTCTAAATTTTTTCTCCTTCCCTTTCCCTACCCCCTTCCCTGGACATCAAGTAATCCAATATATGTTAAACATGTGCAGTTCTTCTATACATATTTCCACAAGAAAAATCAGATCAAAAAGGAAAAAAATGAGAAAGAAAACAAAAAACAAGCAAACATGAACAAAAAAGTGAAAATACTATGTTGTGATCCACATTCAGTCCTGACAGTCCTCTCTCTGGATGAAGATGGCTCTGTCCATCACAAGCTATTGGAATTGACCTGAATCACCTCATTGTTGAAAAGAGCCATGTCCATCAGAATTGATCATCGTATAATCTTGTTGTGTATAATGTTCTCTTGGTTCTCTACTCATTTCACTTAGCATCAGCTCATGTAAGTCTCTCTAGGCCTGTTTGAGATCATCCTACTGATCATTTCTTATAGAACAATAATATTCCATAATTTCATATATTGTAATTTATTCAGCCATTTTCCTATTGATGGACATCCATTCATTTTCCAGTTTCTTACCATTACAAAAAAGGCTACCACAAACATATTTGCACTTGTGGGTCCTTTTCTTTTTTTTAAAGATCTTTTTGGGATACAGGCCCAGATCTTTGGGTATAGTTCCAAATTGCTCTTCAGAATGGTTGGATAAGTTCACAACTCCACCAACAATATATGAGTCCCAGTTTTCCCACATCCCTTCCAACATTTATCATTATCTTTTCCTGTTAGCTTAGCCAATCTGAGAGATGTGTAGTGGCATCTCAGAGTTGTCTTAATTTGCATTCCCTTGATCAGTAGTGATTTAGAGCATTTTTCATATGACTAGAAATAACTTTAAATTTTTTCCTCTGAAAATTGTCTGTTCATATCATTTGACGATTTATCAATTGGAGAATGGCTTGTATTCTTATATTGAGTCAGATCTCTATATATTTTAGAAATGAGGCCTTTATCAGAACCTTAGGATGTAAAAAATTTCCCCTAGTTTTCTGCTTCCCTTCTGATCTTGTCTGCATTGGTTTTGTTTGTACAAAAGCTAATAAAAATATTTTTTACAATAGGAGATAACATATGTAGAGCACTTTGCAGACCTTAAAGCACTAATATATATATAATCTTTTCCTCCCTTCAAAAAAAGAGGCAACAGAAAGTAGGCTAGAAGGAATCGTAGAAAAGAAATACAATTTTAAATGTGACATGTGGAATTTATTGTATACTTAAAAAGAAAAGCAAGATGTACGTAATGGAAATGTGTAGTTTCATGTATAATTCTCTCCTTTCTTCAGTATGTGTGGAAATGCTAATTTTATTTGCTATTTATTATGTTCAGAATTACAAAAAAAACCTACCACCAAAATAAGAAAAGGTTACCCCCTGGGAACAGATCAACCAATCTCTCAACAATATGTTGCTGTGCCACTGTTGCTAGGTACAGTGTTCTTCAGGAGGTGTCTACCTGTGGCTTAATTTAGGAAATTGGACCCATTTTCATCTGAATTTCTTTCTCTGATTCATTTGCTATGGGAGAACTTGCTGGGGAGGATAAGACATAGCAAACAATCCCAAAACATACAGGATTCACCTGGTCTCTCACTATCTACATTTATCAATGAGTATTTCATCAGGCTTCATATTTGTTACATCACCATAAACCAGATGAGGGCTTTCATTTTGGTTTGCAGTAACAATCACACTCAGCCTTTGCCAGCGAATGCTTTTTGTTTTTGTTTTTAAATCAAAGCTAGCAGATGCAAATGGTAAATAATGAACCATTCACACTTTTTCTTCCTATAAATTTTCCAACAGTGCTTCCAAAGAACTTAATATCCATTTTGTCCTATCAGAACTAAGGCTATATTTCCTACACACAATATTCCCCAGTACTTTATTGTGAGCCTTTGGAAAATTCATTTTGGAAAATGCCCCATAGGAATCTGTAGGTAGGAGAGAACAAATGCTTATAAACAACACATAAGCTCTTCTTGTGTTTTACTGTAATTGTAGATCGTGCCACAATATTTTATTATGACAACCCCTGAGTTTGTCTGGCACTTTTGTTCACATACATAGATTTTTTTTTTAAATTTTATTTTATTTGCATAACATATGTGTGGGTAATTCTTCAACAATAACCCTTACATAGCTTTCCATTACAAATTTTTCCCCCCAACTTCCCCACCCCTCCCCTAGATGGCAGGATATCCACTACATGTTAATTATGTTAAAATATTGGCAAATCGAATATATGTATACATATTTCCAAACTTATCATTGTTGTGCAAGAAAAATCTTATCTACACAAATGATATATCAGATAAAGGAAACACAATGTAAGCAAACATCAATCAAGGAGTATGAGAATGTTATGTTGTGGTCCACATTTCACATTCCTCTCTCTGGGTGTGTATGGCTTTCTTCAGTGAACAATTGGAGGTGGTTTGAAACATATCATTGTTGAAGAGAGCCATGTCCATCAGAATTAATCGTCATATAGTACTGTTGTTGCCGTGTATAATGATCTCCTGGTTCTGCTCATTTCACTCAGCATCAGTTCACACATACATAGATTTTGTTAGTATTTGATCCAAATCTTTTGCCTTTAAATATGATTAAAAAGAAGCAGGCTCAAATTTCTTTGTTTTTTTTTCCTTTAAAATTTTTTTTTCTTCCTTTTCTTTTTAAGATTTTTATTAGTATTTTATTTTTTCCATATACATGTAGAAAATAGTTTTTACCATTCTTTTTTTTTCTTTCAGTGATGTTGGTTCATTTTTTCTTCTTTTTTTTTAAATTTTATTTTATTTGCAAAACATATGTATGGGTAATTCTTCAACATTAACCCTTACATAGCTTTCTGTTACAGATTTTTCCCCCCAACTCCCCACCCCTCCCCTAGATGGCAGGATATCCACTACATGTTAATTATGCTAAAATAGTTACCATTCATTTTTGTAAAACTTTATGTTCCAAATTTTTCTTTCTCTTACCTTCCCTCCTCCTTCCCCAAAACAGTAGACAATCTGATACAGGTTGAATATGTGCAGTTCTATTTTTTTGAAGCTGAATTGTAGTTATTTATTGTTAAGTTTAAATACAAAGAATGTTTTCGTGTATAAATCAAAGCATACCCCACTCAAAAAAAAAATAGGACTGCCAATGAAACTTTGAATTATGTTTCATGCCACTTGCAATATATAATTATACTTTTATTTCAAATAAGTTCTACTTGTCATGTTACTAGCTGAATAATTGAACTTTGCTTATGAGAATTAAAAATACATTGGCCCTTTAAAACATCGTCATCATCATCATTATATATTTTAATTTAACTCCACCTTCTATTAACTTCCTTTTTTCCTCCCAATTAAAAAACACAAAGGAGCTGGAGGTGAAGGAGTTTAACTATGTGCAATTCTTTTTTAAACATATTTCCATATTTGTCATGTTGTGCAAGAAAAATTAGATCAAAAGGGAAAAAAATCACGAGAAAGAAAAAAAAGTCAACGAAAAGATGAAAATAACTATGCTTCAATCCACAGTCTCCATACTTCTCTCTTTGGCATTTTCCATCCCAAATCTATTGGAATTGTTTTGAATCTCCGCATTGTTGAAAAGAGCCCAATCCATCAGAGTTGATCATCACATAATCTTGTTACTGTATACAATTTTCTCTTAGTTCTGCTTGCTTTACTCAGCATCAGTTCATGTTAGTCTTTTTAGGCTTTTCTGACATCAGTTTGCTGATCATTTCATGTAGCACAATATATTCCATTATATTCATATGCCAAAATTTATTCAGCCATTCCCCAACTGCTGGGTACCCAATCAATTTCTACTTCTTTGCTACCCCAAAATGGGCTGCACCAAACATTTTTGCACATGTGGGTCCTTTTTCCTCTTTTATGATCTCTTTTGGATACAGACCCAGTAGTAGGAGTGGTATGCACACTTCTGTAACATTTTGGGCATAGTTCCAAATTGCTCTCCAAAATGACTGGATCATCAAATTTTTTTTTATTAAAAGCTTTTTATTTACAAAACGTATGAGTGATTTTTCTACATTGACCTTTGCCAAACTTTTTTTTTGTTCCAAGCTTTTCCCCTCCTTCCTCTCACCCCCCATCCCTAGATGACAGGTAATCCAATACATGCTAAATATGTTAAATTATAGATCATCAAATTTATTGCTAAATCTTATTTTTTTAACCAAGATATCAGGTGATTTTTATTTTCTTCTCAACATCTGATAACATATAGAAAACAGCATGACATTAATAGAAAGAACAATGGAGTTGGAATTAGAAAAATCTGTTTAAATGTTGGTCATACCACTTCTTAACTAATTGATTGGCACTAAGTTATGTAATTTCTCTTAGTCTCTTAAATTCCTTATGTGTAAAGTGAAAATAATATACTTGTAATCTTAAAGAGTTGTTATGAATCAAAGGAATTAGTAATATTTTCAAGTTAACCACAAAATATTACTGTATTAATGTTTGTTAGTAATATTTTTGTTGTTCATTCATTTCAGTTGTGTTTGATTCTTTATTGGGCACATATTTGAGGTTTTCTTGGCTAAGATCCTGCAGTGATTTGCTCTTTTCTTCTCTAGTCTGTTTGACAGATGAGAAAACAAGCAGAGTTAAGGGACTTAACTCAGGATTGCGTGGCTAGTAAGTGTCTGAGGTTAGATTTGAACTCAGAAAGATTAATTTCTTGACTCTAGGCCTGGCCTTCTATCCACTGTACAACCTAACTGCTCCAGTAATATTTAAAATTTGTGATCAGTGACTTTTCTTTTATTTTTTTTTAGCTTGAGCAAAGCTCAGTAGACATCTCTTCATTAGCTTATTGATGAATCTCGTAAACCTTTAACCCTTGAGAAGGACATAATTTTTCACTGTAGTTATCTTGTAATTATCCATTTGCTTAGCTATTTATTACTTCTGTATGCTTTTGATAATCAGTTTCTTCATCTGCAAAGTAAGAGAATTGTCTGTCCTGGTCGCTTAGAGATATGATATTCTATGGGACTGCTTCTCCACCTTCAAGGAGTTGGTAAGAATGGAGAAAGGACCTTGTCATTTTTCCTTGGTGGGGATGGAATACACCATTTGCTAGATAAAAGCTTTTGACTCAGTTGATTGTTCTGTAATTGAGTCTGATGCATATTTCTTAGTAGTGATATGTTAGAGACTTTTCAAAAATTGCAGATATGTTCATTGTATGGTTCATCATATTACACATATAGCTTAAAGGTATATAGAATAATTAAATGATTAGGTTATATATAGGTAGCACCACATGTGCCCCATTGCTGAATCATTTTGGCCCAATCAAAAGAAACTACAGTTGTATTTATGATATTTGTAGAGCAGCACTGGAGTTGTTTTTAAAAAAATGTCAAGAAGAGTTTAAATTTAAGTCCAATCCTATACTCAACCACAGTTTCTTACCTTTATCATGGAAACATTGTATTTTTTCTTGTTCAATAGCTAATAAGATCACCAAGAAATTCTTTTGGTAGTGTCTTACTAGTTTGGAGATATACAAAATATTTAGGGTTCCATCTATGCTATATTTAGATGTTCCTTTGGAAACATCTTAGGGAAAAAATCAGACTCTCTAGATTTTTAGGGACTTTGAAAAAAATGTTACAGGAACTTTTAGTGATATTATTAGACTTTCCACAGTTTTAAGGCAAACATCCTCAAGTATATCTGGTGTTTTGTAGTTGTTTCAGTTGTAGAAGTGGTATCTTCTATCACTTAGGTATATAGTATGCACTTAATGATGATTATTTAATTGATTGTTGCTTGTTCTTTCAAACATATTTTGGATTTTATGACTTGAAATATCCTTTTTACTGCACAGTGAGGTTTAAGGTATCAACGTGGCAATTTTTATCTCATGCAGTAAAATGTAATGTTATAACAGAGACTCTTGATCATGTGTTAATTCTCCTAAAACAGCTAATACTTGATTAAAATGTAATTAATTACCTGCTACTTATTTTTTTTCAGTTGCAGTATTCTTTGGTGAGTAGAGTAGGAACAAAGGAGTATTAAGATAAAACATTTAGTGTTTCTCTTTCCTGTTAATAAGACTTCCTTCTTTAAGTATGGGAATAGCAAATCTTGGCTGTTGCTTAGTTCACCAGGTAGTGAGAGAGGCTGACTTATTGAGAAGCATCCTAGAGCAGTTTTATGTTCTTTATTAAGGAGTATACAAGAAATGGTTTCAATGGAAGCCTTATGCTTTATTCTGAATCCCTAGAAGCTATTTCTATAAAAATTTCAAGTCTATATAGATGCAAAGTACCACTGTTTTGGCAGTAGCTGAAGCTTGAACCCAGAAATTTTTTTCTTAAAGTAAAAGAGTTGGAGAGTATAGGTAGATCAGGAAGGAAAAGTAGGAAATATGTTTTAAGTTTCATCATTAGCCACTAAATCCACTAGAACCTATTTTTGCACTAATAATTAGGTCTCATTGGACTTATCTAAGGAAGCTTAGTTGCTGAATGGTCAGAAGTACTTCCTTGGAATATAATTACACTCTTGAGATGGTTCTATAGTATTTTGTTGGGAGGCTCCAGTGTATTTCACCAATTGAGTATAAGTAGGCTAAAATACCTATCAGCTCTAGGATTCAATTATTTCTTGAAGCTAATTCTGTTTTTGAGTGTATGACACTAGGTCATAGAGTTTAAAAACTGAAAAAATCTTTGAGCTCTGAAAAGGAACCTCAGAGGGTCATCTGATCCAAGTTCTTCATTTTCCAAATGCAGAAACTGAGGCATGGAAAGACTTGTCCAATTACACAGGTGTTTTTTGCTGAAAATAGAAGAGCAGAACCAGGATTTGAACCTATGGTTTGTTAGTTTTTAAAATTGTATTTTATTTTTCCAAATACTTGCAAAGATAGTTTTCAACATTCACCTTTGCAAACCTTGTATTCCAGATTTTTTCCTTCCCTCTCCCCCAGTCTTTCCCTCACATAAAGCAATCCAATATGTTAAACATGTACAATTCTTTTAAACATATTTTCATATTGTGCTGAGCAAGAAAAATCAGACTCAAAAGGGGAAAAAACATGAGAAAGAAAAAAAAACAAAGTGAAAATAATGTGCCTTAATATCCACATTTAGTCCCCACAGACTCTCTGGATACAGATCGCTCTCTCCATCACAGATCTATTGGAATTGCTTTGAATCACCTCATTGTTGAAAAAAGTCAAGTCCATTACAATTGATCATCTTGTTGCTGTGTACAAATGAACTCATGTTTTTTAACTGTCCCTCGAGGGCTTCTATTCCATTTCAGAATAGTGTGGGATGACAGGAATTGATAGAAAATAGTAAAATATCAGGTTTATGTAGTGGCGCCTGGTATGACTTGCAGGCTGTTAAAACCTTTAAATAAAATAAAATAAAACCCTTTTTAGTTGTACTTTCCTTTGTTGTGGAGATTATATGCCATTAGGCTTTCTTACCCCTCTTTTCCCATTTTCTACAAGCCTGTTATACCAAAATGACATGACTTAATTTCATGCCTGGAAGATTTGATGGCTCACAACCACGCACTTCACAAATGCAACAAGGTTCCTTGCCAAGGCCTAGCCTTACAGTAGAGGGAGGAATATATTAAAAATCTTTGAATAAGTCTAACAGATGAGCCATAGAAGAGATACAGTATGTTGTGAAGTCTGGGGAAAAGGGAAAAGAATCCATGAACTCTTGTCTAGAAGATGAAGGAAAGGGTTTGTGTGAAGGACCACAGGGCCAGAATATAGTATCCCAGGACACTTTTGTAAATGTAGAGAGGAGAAAAGAATTTGACTGTAAAAGAGAAGAGTTCATAAGCTCATGATTTGGAAAGGGCCACACTGACTTTTTAGTCCAACCTATTCCTAAAGACAGACATCTTTTACAACAATGGTATCAAATTTATTTAGAAACAGGGCCTTTTAACCATACATCAAAATCCCAGCAAACCTTAGATTGACTTTAAAAAAAACCCTGCTTATTACTATTATCTATGCTCTATTGTATTTTCATTTATTTTATTTTGTTAAATATTTCCTATTTGCATTTTAATATGGTTCTGGCAGAACTCAGGAATGTTATAAGCTTGTGATAGACTGTGTTTGATACCTTTGACCTACAAAATGTTTAACAAGTAGCCTTTTTTGAAGGCTTCTAGTGAAAATGAATCCTCTACTTCCTAAGGCAGCCTATTACTTGGTCAGATGCTCAGGTAAGGTTGGTTTTTTGCTTTTGTTTTTAAACAATAAGTTTCAATCTGATCATCTGCAACTTCTGCCTCATTTCTGGTAGTAACTTTTAGAACCAAAAAATAAAGTATAATCCCATTTCAGATAATTGAAAAAAAAATTATCACATCATTCCCCTCCATCTTATTTTTAGATTTTTATTTACATCTTTTAGTTTTATATCTCCAGCATTTCCCTTGTATTCTTCCCCTTTCCTCATAGCCATCCTTTATAGAATAAGAAATTTTTTTTTAAGAAGAAAATTCAGCAAAATCAGGCAATACATCAAAAATAAAAATCTGCTATTATCAGTGTTCTATGTGCTTGGAAACCCATCTCTGCAAAATCTTTTTTTTTTTTTAATTAAAAAAAATCTTAATTGAAATAGTGTTTTTATATCACCTATATTTTCTTCTATTCTTTCCAAGGGAGCTATTCCTTATAATAAAGAATTTTTTTTAAGGACAGAAGAAAAGATTAAAAAAATCAGTAAAACTAATAGCCCAACAAAGAAGTTTGATGTTATATACAGATAGCCATATTCTCATCCCAGCAAGAGAAAAAGTACCTTTTAAATCTCTTTTTTGGGACCAAGCATGGCCATTACAATTTCATAGCATTCAGTTACAATTGTTTTGTGATTGTTCTTTCTATTTGTATTGTTGTAGACCATGTATAACGGTTTCTTGGTTCTACTTACTTCCCATTTGTATTAGTTCATATGAATCTTTCCATTCTTCTCTGTAGTCCTCATGATTATAATTTCTTATACTATAGTAATCTTCTGTTTCATGTATGTAACATTTTGTTTATTTGTCTCTTTGTGAGTATCTACTTAGTTTCTAATTCTTTGCTACCACAAGGAATACTACTATAAGTTTTGATGAATATGAAGTCTTTTTTTTTTTTTTGTCATTAACTCTCCAAATTTTCTCTTTTCCAATTTGGTCATGCTCACTTCCTTTAATATAGCATGATCACCAAACCCTTCAACCATTTTGATTCCCTTTTTCTGGACATTTTCCTAAAATATGTGGCCAAAAGCAAATACAGCAGTATTCTAAATATAGTCTCAGAAGAGACTAACCTCTACGAAGAGTATAACCTCCCTATGCCTAGACATAACTGTTCTTACTGCAGTCTGAGCCTACATTAGCATTTTGGGCTTCCATAATACATTATTGACTGATTGTTAGCTTGTAATCCATTAAAATTCTGAATCTTATTCATATATACTATTTAGTCAAGCTTTCACCATTTTGTAAATGTGAAATTAATTTTTTTAACTCAAGCATAGGACTTTGTGTTTTTTACATTAAATTTTATTGTGTTAGAGTTTGGTCCACGTATTTTCACCTGTTGTGATCCTTTTGGATTTTGATTACATTTCCTGAGAAAAAGCCCAAAAAGAGAAATTGAATATTTAAGATAAGCAAACACTAGATTCTTTTTGATTTTGATTTGAGATAATCCAATACAATATAGCCTTTTTTTTTATTAAAGCTTTTTATTTGCAAAACATATGTATGGGTAATTTTTCAACATTGACCCTTACAAAGCTTTCCGTTACAAATCTCCCCCCCCCCCCAGTGTCCATCCCTCCCCTAGATGGCAGGAAGTCTACTACATGTTAATTATGTTAAAATACTTGACAAATCAAATATATGTATACATACAATATATTCTTTATTCTGTGTGTAAGACTCATGGTATGGGGTGGTGAGATTGGTTAGCCATATTTATTTGTCCCTACTTCCTTATCCTTATGCAGTACCTAAATGGTTTTCCTAGGATAAATATTCTTTGCCTGTTCTGGGAGATTATAATTCTCTTCTCCCCCACTTCAGCACAGAACCTGTAGGCAGAAATTGTGCTCTAACAGAATATCACGATTTTAAATCATATCTTTCTCCTCCCCTGGAATTCTTTCTTCAGTTATATCCTCCCACCTACTTTCCTACTAAGTGCCCCCAGATTAGCAACAGTTAACTATCTATTGGAAATTGGTTTCTTTGATTTTGATTTTTTGAAAAATAGTTAGACATGTTATAAAGAGACAGATTTCTTTCATACCCAGAGGAAAAATTTTAGGCTCTTATAATGCAGTCCAGGAAGAAAGAAATACAGAATTACTGTTTTGGGAATCTTCAGTCCAGGGGCTTTTCAAAGAGATATAGCATCTCGTGTGACTACATAGTTTTCTTCTCAGTTAAATGGTGAATACCTCCACATACACTCTTATTCCTCTGGATAGCTGTTTTTGTCTTCCAGATTCACATTGCATCTCATAGCCTTCCTTCTCCATATGTCTTCTGTATCTCTCATAGAGATCTGAGTTCCTCCTCATTTCAATCAAGGAGTAATAAACTGGCATCTTTTAAGATCACTCGGGTGTGACAAATCTTGCCCAAATCAATGACCACTTGCTCTTCCAAAGGATTTTTTTCCAAAATACCTACTGAGGTGAAGAGGCATCTCCTTTGATTAAGATATTAATACTTCTATCCTTTATTTTCTTTAATGACATTAACTAATCAATAATGAGAGATAATCAAATACCTCCATTATGTTTGTTTCAGAATAAAAAGGGGAGGCAGAATGATCAAAATAAAACATGGGTTCGAGTGTCCTTTTTTTTTTTAAAGCAAAGAAGCCTTTTAATAACAGAAAAATAAGAAGATATTTAGTAGCTTTTTCCCTGTGTATGAAAAGGAAAAGGATTTAAAAGGCAGATAACTCAGAAGTTATCTGGTTTTACAGATGAGAAAGCAGGTCCAAGAATATCATGACTTAGGTTAAAGAACAAGTGAATGGAACTAGTCTTCTAATTCTGCACTGTAATTCAATCTTTGCAGTACATCATGTCACCTTCCTCAGTTATCAAAGAGAAATATTGGAATAGAATTTGTGCATATGTGTATACTGTGTATAGAAGAGTGGAACTCATAAACTTCCACTGCTCCTGCTGCATCTGCTGTAAGTCAGTGTCGTGAGTCACATTGTCAGCATGCATTTTAGCTCTGCTGATGATGGGACTGATGAGTTAATTTTGATTACTTACTACTACTGAGAAGAGGGCCTATATTCTCTTTCTGGAAGAAGGGCTGAAATTTAAGATTTGTGCTGGCCAGAATATGAACCTAAATGATGTATATATTCTGCTTTTTCTCCCTCAACCAAGTAAAAACATTTCAGAAAGGTAAGTGTTTTTCTCAAAGAAAGTGGTGGGGGAAGGGAATAGAAAGTGCTTGGATAATTTAGTTTTCAACCTTTGATGCTTCTAGTTAAAAGTGTTCCCCAAATCTGGTTATTCCTGAGGATTTGTTTGAAATAGCAAGGGAAAGGTCATGTGCTAAATGTGTGGTGATGTGGCATTTAACAATGTAAAATGATTCTTTTTATCTTTTCTAATACACTAAATGTTTTATATAATGCAGGGCAGCCATGTTAGAGAAAGAGGTTCTCTCTTACCAAGGAGCAGCAACATTGATCATTAAGACAGAGCAATACCTAGAGCTCTATTTTGGAATATGGATTTTGCTTGGTGAATCTTTCAAAGCTCCCATTATGTCAAGAAAGTCTTTAATTAGTACTAACAATAATTCTAATAATTTTGATAACTTCATCACTGAAATCTTTGTTTCTATGAAGGCAGCTACCCACATGTGCTGCTGTAGAATTGTCCTTAATATAGCCAGAGGACATCCGAGGGTACCTGGAGATATGCTTCTGAATTTATTCTCTATAGACATATCAAGTCAGTCAATTAATACACTTACTGCTTACTTATTATTGATTTAAAGTTCTTGGGGGAAAAAGGATAGCTGTGAGGAAATTGATATTTTTAAAAAATAAAACTGACATTTAATAAATGTTAAGCAGAAAAAATAGTGGCAACAGCATTTTATGTTAAATACTTGAGACCTTTATGGCAATAAAATATAAATTTCATAATCTTTGTATAATTATAAGAAATGTGAATATTATTGTTGACCTAACTGATCATTGTATTTGTTAAGTATTCTGAATTAGCCCATTACAGATGCAATAAAAATCTGTCTTCTAATTTCTACATAATAGACTAGGTTTGGATGTAGATCTGTGTTCTTTGATTTATACTCCACTTTGACTTGAGGCGTTTTTCCTTACATTGTACAAAACTTTACTATCTTTGAGAATAATAATGAAGTAATTGAACCAGCCATTTATTTTATTGGGGGTGGAGGTTGACTTCATAAGTATAATGTTTTCCTCTGGTTTGGCAACTTCTATTTTAAATGCAGATTAGGAACTCACCTGTAATTTATATCTTAGAGGGGTTAAAGAGTTCCCGGGGGATAGCTGGGGGCAGAATAGATAGGGTGCTAGGTCTGAAGTCAGGAAAACTCATCTTCCTGAGTTCAAATCTGGCCTCTGAAGTTTATTAGCTATGTGATCCTGGGCAAATAACATTTGCCTCATTTTTCTCATCTGTAAAATGAGCTGGAGAAGGAAATGGCAAACTACTCCAGTTTCTTTTGCCAAGAAAGAGTTGGGCATAACTAAAATGACTGAACAGCTTTACAGGGTTAATGAAGTATTTTTTCTAATAGTAAATACATACTAATAAGCACCACAACTATTAAAAATCATAATTCCTATACATATCTTTTAATTTTACAAATTGATATGGCTAAAGAATTCTTCATAAATCTTTTGATACTTAGCCGTGTTGGTCCATAGAGCAGATTTAGGCTTTTGAGGAACAGTATTCAAAATCTTTTCAATTCAACTAGTGATAAGTTTATTGAGAAAATAAAGAAACTGTCCTCTTTTCCATAAATTCAATTTTATTTTAATATATATATTAATATATAAAATAGTATTTTATTTTCCCCTAGATACATGACAAAATTTTTAGCATGTATTTAAAAATTTTTTTAATTTAATTTTTTAGGTTATATGTGTACATTCATTTTTATTGTGTTTCCATGCAAGTCATGTTGGGGGAAAAAATCAAATCAAAAGGGAGAAACCACAAAAAATAAAAAAGGTAAAAATAGTATGCTTTGATCTGCATTCTTAGTTCTCTCCCTGGATGAGGATTGCATTTTCCATCCAAAGTTTATTGGAATTGCTTTGAATCACTGCATTGCTGAGAAGAGCTAAATCTATGAAAGTTGATCATCATATAATCTTTTTGTTGCTATGTACAATGTTTTCCTGTTCTGTTCAATTGACCGAGCATCAGCTCATGTAAGTCTTTTCCCAGGCTTTTCTGAAATCAGTCTGCTCATCATTTCTTATGGATCAATGGTATTCTATTACATTCATGTAACATAACTTATTCAACATGCCCCAATTGATGGGCATCCCCTTATTTTATTCCTTGCCACTACCAAAAAAAAAAAAAAAAAAAAAAAACCTGCTACAAACATTTTTGTACACATAGGTCCTTTTCCCTTTTTTATGACCTCTTTGGGATATAGATCCAGTAGTGAGACTTCTGGATTAAAAGGTATGCATAGTTTTATAGCCCTTTGGGCATAGTTCTAAATTGTTCTCCATTATGGTTGGATGATTTCACAATTCTACCAGCAATGCATTAGTGTTCCAGTTTTCCCACATCCCCTCCAACACTTACATAAGATCAATTTGTATTATGATGATTATCAAAACTAATGGGAATGAAAACTCCCACATTGTTCAATAATCAGAACTGAGTATTTCCCCCAAAATGCTCCTCTCTTTTCCGAATTTTCTTTTTAGTTTTTTTTTCTTTATTAACGCTTTTTATTTGCAAAACATATGTATGGGTAATTCTTCAATATTGACCCTTACAAAGCTTTCTGTTACAAATTTTTCCCCCCCTAGTCCTCACCCCTCTCCTAGATGGCAGGAAGTCCACTACATGTTAATTATGTTAAAATACTTGACAAATTGAATATATGTGTATATATATTTCCACACTTATCTTGTTGTGCAAGAAAAATAGTATCTACAAGAAAAAAAAAATCCAAGAAAGGAAACATAATGCAAGCAAATATCAACAGAGAGCATGAAAATGTTATGTTGTGGTCCACATTTCACATCCCTCTCTCTGGGTGTATATGACTTTCTTCACTAAACAATTGGAACTGGTTTGAAACAATTTCATTGTTGAAGAGAGCCATGTCTGTCAGAATTGATCATCATATAGTCTTATTGTTGCCGTGTATAATGATCTCTGGTTCTGCTCATTTTGCTCAGCATCAGTTCATGCAAGTCTCTCTAGACCTCTCTGAAATCATCCTGCTGGTTGTTTCTTATAGAACAATAATATTTCATAACATTCATATACCATAATTTATTCAGCCATTCTCCAATTGATGGGCATCCATTCAGCTTCCAGTTTCTTGCCACTACAAAAAGGGCTGCCACAAACATTCTTGAACATGTAGGTCCCTTTCATTCCTTTAAGATCTCTTTGGGATATATCTTTACTTTTGAATACACTACTGCCTTTTCAGTTATTCAGGTTTCCATCTTTAATATCATCCTTTACTCTTTATTCTCATTCCCCTCACATATCCAATATATTGTCATATTTTGTCCTTTTCCCTTTACAACATCTTTTTACATCTGTTTGTTTCTTCTCATGCAGCCATAACATTACTTCAAGTTCTTATCACTTCAGCTTGCTATGGTGATAGCATATTCTGTATTTTAGGTCTAAACATGTCACTCCCCTGCTCAAATACTGATCATATTTCTTTGAGATAGTACTTAAAATGAGTCAAGATCATTTCATTAGAGAGGCAACAAAATATATTAGAAAGACAATTGGATTTGGAGTGAAAAGATCTTAGTTTGAGTTTCCATAGATTTACTTAACTGACAGGTGGAAAAATGGATAGAACGCCTGTTCTAAAATCAGAAAGAGCTTTAATGCAAATTAACTTCAAATATTTACTAGCTGTGTGACCCTGGACAAGTCATTTAACTCCATTTGCCTCAGTTTTCTCTTCTGTAAAATGAACTGGAAGAGGAAATAGCAAACTATCCCAATATCTTTGCCAAGAAAACCCCAAATAGGATCACTAAGAGTCATTGGGACTGACCAACAAGAAAAAGATTTACTAACTGTATAATCTTGGGCAATCCTATTTAACCTTCCTTTTAACCTTCTGGGGTCAGTCCTCTTATCTGTAAAATGGGCAAATGGGATGTGAAGCAAGAATAACAATGATATAAAGTGTTTTTCTGATAGGTTGTTGCTGGGAAACTTTGTAAGCTCCAAAACATGAATATGAATGGTCAAAGGTTATGAATAGACAGTTTTTGGAGGAAGAAATCAGAAGATATCAAATCATATAAAAATACTCTGAATCACTAATAATTAGAGAAGTGCAAATTAAAACAACTGAGGTATCACTGCACACTTAGATTGGCTAAGATGATAGAAAAGGAAAATGACAAGTGCTAGAGAGGTTATGGGAAAACTGGGACACAATACATAATTGGTGGAACTGTGACAACCAATTCAGCAATTAGGGAGAACAGATTGGAACTTTGGCCAAGGCTGTAAAACTTTGCACAACTGGCCCAGCAGTATCACCATTGGGTCTATATCTCAGAGAAATCAAAGAAGGAAAAGCAGTAATAGTTATTGATTGTGCGGTGATGTCCATTAGTTGGAAAATAACTTAATAAGTTATGGTATATGATGGAATATTATTGTGTTTAAAGTAATGATGGACGGGATGATTTCAGAAAAACTTCTGGGAAACTCATGTAATTAATACAAAGTGAAGCACAATCAGGAGAACAATGTATAATTGAACAACAATATTATAATGATAATCAAATGTGAAAGACTTAGCAACTCTGCTCAACAATGACCCGCCAGAGTTCCAAAGGACTCATATTTCCCTTGTACCATATGATAATCTTACAAGGTAAAAGGGAAGATTTTTCTTTGTATCCTCAGCACTTAGCATAGCACTGATACATAGTAAATGGTTATTTATTAACTGCTTCTGCTATCCTTTCAAACTCTTAATCTGTAATCTTCTACTTTATCTACTTTGTTTCCAAGTTTTTGTTACTGTAGAAAAACACTTTGTACTTTTCCAAATGCAGTCTGGCCCACTGCCTTTCTGCAGCTTAATTCTGGGTCCAATTTTTCCTCCATGTACAATGTCTTTATTATTGTTATTGTATTATTGCTACTTACTTTGTTATTTTATTATTTTATATAGTAATGTAACTATTCTTAGTTAACTTATTAGAGGTTTAAAAATGGAGGAAAGGTAGTGGATGGGAGCTTTCTTAGAAAAACAGAATCAAGCACAATCTTCTGCCTGTTTAAATTTCTCTTTTGTTCTTATTCAGTCACTTCAGTTGTATCCAACCTTTCATGACCCATTAAGGGTTTTTCTTGCCAGATATAATGGAATATTTTGACATTTCCTTCTCTAACTCATTTTACAGGTGAGGAAACTGTTACAGGGTTGAAGTGACTTCCCAGAGTCACACAGTAAGTGTCTGAATCTGGATTTGAACTCATCTTTGATTTCAGACCTGGCCTTCTATGCACTGTGCCATTTAGCTGCTCCAAAATTTAGGTTTCTGAAGGACCCATAATTTTCATTGTACGGGAATCTTATGCTATTGGAATAAACAAATACCAGGAAAACGTCCATCTCTTTCTATCAGCAATCCTGTCTTGCTGATTATATTGGATGAGCAAGATTCAACTAGGCAAGAACTCATATAAACATACAAATGCCTGAGCAACACTGAATTCTACTAAATCCTGAGACTTTGTTTAGGGACTCCCTTATTAACTGATAAAATAGGATTTGAGCCATGTCTTAAAGAGATTTCTTTGGACAGTGAGTATGGAGTTAAATCTGGGAGCAGGAGAGAAAGAAGTTTTGTGAAATCTTGTGAGAAAGGATATAGAGAAAGGAACGTAGGAGGTATGTTTAGGGAATAAGCAAATAAATTAGTTTGGCTGGAACTTAGGATGTCTGGAGAGAGTAAATAGAAAATAAGATTGAAAAGGCAGATTGAGTCATTTTGTAGAGGGTCTTAAATAGCAGGTTAAGAAGTTTAAACTTTTTTCTAGTAGGCATTTGGGAGCCATTGAAAGATTTTGAGAATGGGTAGGATTTGGTTTTTGGAAAATTACCCTGACAATAGTGTATAAGAGGTATTGGAATGGAGAGAGACTTAAAGAGAGAAATCAGTTGTTATTTCAGGAACTTCTGTGTGAGTTGATGAGAGTTAGAATTTCCATGAGTTCAATGGCAAATGGAAAGAAAGGAATGGATATGAGTGATTCTGAAAGAAAAACTGATAGGATAGTGATCTAATCAAGAGACCCTGCTCTCAAATCCCTGTTTTGCTACTTACTGTCTTTTGTGACACTTTGTATGGCAGATCATCAAGCCTTTCTGAGTTTCATTTATAAAGGAGCTTCACTCCTTTATAAAATGAGATTTGAATAGATCAAAATTTCTTAAGCTGGGGTCCATAAACTTTATTTTTTAAATTGATAAACATATTTTAATATAATTGTTTTCCTTTGTTATCCAATGTGTTTTATTTTGTGCATTTTGAAAGTTAATTTTGAGAAAATGTATGTTTCACCATCAGGACCAGTAGGATACAAGTTTTTGTTTTTTTGTTTTTTTTAAGATTAAGAACCCCTGACTTGATGACTTCTAAAATGTCTTACCTCCAAATCTCTGATCCTGTGATTGATTGTATGGGTTTACAAAAAAGACTCTACAGAGGGTGAAAAAAAAACCCAAAAAAACAACCAAGCTCTGAAAATAGTTGTTACAAACTGAGAAACAGTCTTTATGTGGTTTGAATGAAAAGTGCTCTTAGCTCATGTGATTTCTTGGCAACCACACCTGCACAAGACCCTTTCTATGTATTTGCCTTTGAATATGGAAGAGAACAAAAAGTTAACCATTTTTAGCTGGGCAGAGAAGAATTAAATATGTTGTGCTGAGAATCAAGTGGGAATTTCTACCATAGGGCTTTCTAATTAGCTCAAGTAGATCTAAGTAATTTTCCTTCTAAAGGAAACAACTAGATTCTTAGATGACCAGTTGAGTAAGACATATTCTGTTCTGGGAAGGTGTTAGAACTTTCTTATTGGAGGATTGAAATACCTTGGAAGAACCCTATTACTTGCCTTATTGGCCTCTTGCCAGCATGTCATCCTTACTCTCTTGGTCATTTTTGAATTGGGGCCAAGCCTTTTTTGAAATTTCCAAGGAATTTTTATTAGAAAATTAGGTTGTTTTAGAGCATCCTGGAAAGAATTCTAGATCATGTATACCATTCATTTCATTGAAAGAATTTGAGATTGGGTGAAAATGGATGGAAGAAGTGTGCTTGAATCTAGCCATTTAATTTTAACTCAGATTTCATTCCTTACTATTGGAAGAGTTCATGGGTTTTGTTTTTCCCAAGAGGGTTTTATGATTTGTGGGCTTTAAAAGTTATATCACTAGTTTTTATAGTAGAATTATAAATAAGCTTTTGGCTTTTGTCTAAAAGAAGCAAAAACTTCCTAGAGAAAAATAGCTAAACAGATTTTTAAAAATAAAGTAGAAGGGTCAAGGAGGGGTCCAGGGCCAGGCTCTGACTCTTATCAATACCAGGGCCAGAGAGGGCCAGAGTCTAGGACCAGACAAAATTTCCAAGTTCTTGCTCCTTTTTCCCCAGTTCTTGAGTCCAAGGAGGGACCCAGGATGGAGATTCTACATCTCTCAACAGTTCCTGGGACAAAGAGGAGAAAACAGTGGGTCTGTAATTCTTCACACTGGAAAGAACTTTAGAATTCATTTATTGTATGATAAATGCAAATCAGTGAATTGAAACAAATTGTTTTAAAAGGAAAAAAAGCTTTGAATACTTGTTGGTGATTCTTGGTAGGTTCTTAAACAATGAGCTTGTTCAACCTACAAATTCTGTGGTTGAGTGGCAGATTTTGTAAACTTTTGAGTACTGAACACTTAAAAAAAAATCAAAATCTCTTTACCAATTCTCTGTGTTGTGCACAAAGATATTAGCTCTTCAGTACTTTTCATAGTTCACCCATCTCGAGTTTACTGCTTTAGAAATCTCACTTACCTGGATACCACTAAGAACCAAGAAATAGGAAGAAGAAAAAAAAGAGGTTTTCAAAAAGTCAAATTAAATGTCAGTAAGTCCATGTATTAAAATTCTGGTGCTTTAGTCATAGGAAACCTCTTCCATAGATTCTCATTTACAATCTTTTCTCATTTTACACATAATACTAATTTCATGACTGTATGAGCTTTCAGAGAGGCCATAGTCTGCTAGTGGTAGGTATATTGACTGTATTAATAAATGACTCCTGCCCTTGAAAGATAAAGTAGAAAAGCTGTTTTAAAAAAATAATTAAAAAAACAGGGCAGTCTGGGGCCATTTAGTGTTGGGGCTAATTGTGTTGTGAAATATTTAGCCTTGAGTTTAATTTAGATGAAATTTGTCATGTTCATTTCTTGGAATAGGCCTAAGGAAACCTTGTCTTCTGTTTCAAGGCTCTAATATTTTACTATTTTAACAAGTTTTCTGTTCGCTAAATTCTCACTATAGGTTCTAAATCTTCTGGATCTAACCTTAAACATCCGAATCTCATGTGACTATAGACAAGTCCCTTATTCCCGATTTCAGGACAAACAAAAAAGAATAACAACCACAAAAATCCGAATCCCACTCCCTTTCTCCATATTCTTTTAGTCTCTCCTGACTTTGTCATCAAATCTTTCCTTCTAAACCTTCTCTCTATTCACTACAGAGTGTAAGGGAGAATTTTCTGTTATTTATTTTCAGATCTGGTCTTTTCATTAGAAATAGGTGAAATTCTCCTGTATCATTGAATGACCATCTTCTTCCCTGGAAGATGATGCTCATTCTAGCTGGATAGCTTATTCTTGGTTGTAATCCAAGTTCTTTTGCCTTTAGGAATATCTGATTCCAGGCCCTTCGCTCCTTCAGTGTGGAAGCTGACAGATCCTGTGTAATTCTAATGACAGTTCCTCGGTATTTGAACTGTTTTTTTCTAGCAGCTTGTAATATCTTTTCCTTGGTGTGATAGTCCTGAAATTTGGCCACGATATTCCTTGGGGTTTTAATTTTGGGGTCTCTTTCAGGAGGTGATTGGTGAATTCTTTCAATGCCAACTTTGCCTTCTGATTCTAAAACATCAAGGCAGTTCTCTTTCATGATTTCCTGGAAGATAGCATCAAGGTTCTTTTTTTCATCATGATTTTCAGGGAGTCCAATAATCCTTAGATTGTCTCTCCTGGATCTGTTTTCCAAGTCAGTTGTTTTTCCTAGGAGATATTTCATATTTTCTTCTATTTTTTCATTTTTTTGTTTTTGTTTGACTGATTCTTGAAGTCTTATTGAGTCATTCATTTCAATTTGTTCAATTTTAATTTTTAAGGTATTATTTCCTTCAGCTATCTTTTTTTAACTCCTTTTGTAACTGGCCAATTGAATTTTTTGGTTCATTGCATTCTTTTTCCATTTTGCCAATTTTATTTTTCAGTGAATTGTTGTCTTTTTCCAATTCACCAATTTTGTTTTTCAGTGAATTGTTATCTTTTTCCAATTCACTATTTTTATTTTCTAGTGAGTTGGTGACTTTTTCCAATTCACCAATTTTGTTTTTCAGTGAATTGTT